>SKCR01027385.1:0-134206 GCA_019454045.1 Zanthoxylum bungeanum | reverse complement strand
AATTAGAAGCTTTTGGCCCAATAGTCATGAAATACGTTCTTGTCCCAGTTTAAATGGCCCAACAAGTCCATATCCCATGACAAATGGTCCAAATGGATCCAAATGGTGATGTTCCCAAACATAAGCATAGAAGGGAGATAATGCAAACATAACATAATAATTTTTACATAATGGCCCATCAACATTTCAGAAGCCTTGGGCCTAATAGTCATACAATACGAACTTGCTCCAGTTTAAATGGCCCAGCAAGCCCGCATTTCTGACAATAGTCCAACTGCCTCCAAATGAGGATGGTCCACAAGCACATACTCAAGGAAATAATTGTTACTTTAACCATACAAACCAGTCTATGGGTGGATTTGCAAGAGTATGGACAAAGGCTCTCACTGGCGAAGGATAGCCCACAACTAGGTCTCCCCACTCAAGGGTTCAAGCGACCAAGTGAGCGTATCCCTTTTTATACACTAAGGTACGTGCCAATGAGCTATGGTGTGTGACGGACTGTCAAATGGATTTCCCGTTGTAGATTCCCCAGAGGGAAGGTGGAGCGAGGCTCACTTAAATACCCAAGCCTCTTAGGCTCTTATCGCTTGGTGTCAGGAATAAACAACGAGTCCTCCAAATTAGTCCATCACAAAGGCTACGAGTAGATGGTCATGTAGGTATCCTCACAGCTTTTTCCTTCTAGAAAGGTAGTGAGTGAAGGAAGACACCAAACCATTACCTAGCCTCAAAGTGCCCTTGATTAAACCCTCACTTATCCACTATAGACATGGCCAATTAAAACATAAATCCACTCATTACAAGACAATATTTCGGGGCCAATTCTCATAGTCCCCAGTGGAGTCGCCAGACTGTGGGACACAGGACCTGGGCGACGCCGTTCCTAGGCTCGCGGCACTAGTTTGGGAAGTACTGAATAACATGGAGTCGCCACCCGGTGTGAACCGGGACAAAGATTTAAGGCCGCACTCACCCCTCGCAAGGGAAGACCTCAAACCGTTGGGTTCGGAATGGTCCCTTACTCATGTCACTTGTAATGAAAGGATTTATGTAATAATTTAATCAAGCATAAGTAACACTTATTTCCAAGAGTACCATGCTTCTAAATTCTCATGTGTAAAATAAAACTTATGTACGCATTTCGTATATATCTTACATTTAAATTGGCATGCTTAACATATATCAAGATAGCAACTAACATACGACTTTACTTGCATATCACATTCAGGAAAACACACAAGCACATATTAACCATACAAGCACACATGTTAACCATACAAACACGCATATGGGCACTTTTCCAAGTGGTACGTGGAATTGTAGCCCAAGTACAGACCGCACTACCGTCCATTCGGAATCGGCTACGGAATTTACGTCTGGGTTTCCATCCGATATACCGCAAGAAATAATACTCAAATGTTATCATGACACAAGCATATGAATTTGTAATACATCAACATATTTGCATTTATACATGTGGAGATAGCTACTAGGAAAACTATGCATGAAATCTAATGAAGATGACTCGATTCAGTGGGTGCGCGTTCGTGTAGTGTTCGTAAACGCGTTCGAACGGTAAACAGAAGGTTCGCGTTCGTGTAGCGTCCGAGAACGCGTTCGAACGGAACCAGACCTGATGCATTATGAAACTAAGACAGTGGGTGCGCGTTCGTGTAGCGTTCGAAACGCGTTCGAACGGAAAACAGAAGGTTCACGTTCGTATGGCGTTTGTTAACGCGCTCGAACGGAAATGAGACAGAATGCTCACGTTCGTATGGCGTTTGTTAACGCGTTCGAACGGAAATGAGACCTGACACATGATAAGGCAAAAACACATGCGCGTTCGAGTTGCGTTCTTAAACGCGTTCGAACGGGAACAGACCTGATGCATGAAATGGGACGCAATACATGAACACAAAATAAAAGGGCGCGACGAAGTACTGCCGTAAAGGTGACCTTTTGGGGCTCTTGATCTCTCAAAGAGAGGACCTTTAGACCAACATACTAAGCCCATGCGCATCATATCACACATACAAGAATAGAACCAATCATATCAACCAAGTATGCCCGATTGAACACATCTTACATCCAATCTGAACACACATCAACCGGCGCGGCAAAGCATCGTGGTAACGGGTTTTAACCCCTCCCCATAAGGGATCTTTCATTCCACTTACTAAGCCCATGCGCTTGATTGAACCATACATAAAAGATAATAATGTCAAACTAAGTATGCCCGATTGAACGTATCTCGCATCCAACCGAACACACATCAACCGGCGCGGCGAAGTGGTGTCACAAAGGTGGCCTTTTCGGCTCTTTGTCTCCCAAATGGAGGACCTTTGGATTAACTCACTAAGCCCATGCGCTTAGTTGAATCATGCATAACTAAACAACATATTGAATTCAAATAAAGAAAACTAAATAAACAAAAGCAACACAACAAAAGAAAGATGGTGCCGTTTACCCAAGCGGTACGTGGAGTTGTGGCCCGAGTACAGATCATATTACCGTCCATTCGGAATCGGCTATGAAATTTATGTCCGGGTTTCCATCCGATATACCGCGAGAGTTGACACATCTCTCATTCATCCAATACCCACAACATACATCATACACACAACGGATACCACAAATACAGAAAGTATAATCAAAATAAATGACCAGAAAATAAAATGAGAATAAGTGTGAAAGATACCCTCAGGTCTAACCTTTTAAGCCGTCTCTCTCGGACTCGCGTTCCACGGAAATCGAAAGGGGGTAAAGCTCCGCAACTTTCTGGTCCACTGGTTCAACGTCCTAGCTCACTGCTTCGCTGTTTTGCTTACGGTTCGAACTCCGTTCTGCTCCTATTCGGCTTCTGTCTTGCTGCTCACTGCACGGGCCACCTGTTTTAACGTTTTCAATAACCTATTCCAAGTTTGTGTGGGTTTTTAGTGCAATTATATGATTATTCTTAAGATTATCTATGATGTTTTTATGTTACTGTTTTTGGGACTTGGGGACTGTTTTGGGAGGATTTTTGCTGCTACTTTAAGGTGATTTAGGGGCTACTTTGGGAGTGGTTTAGGTTGCTGTTTTTTGTGTGATTTTCGGTGGTGGTTAGGGATTGTTTCGGTGTGATTTTCGGTGGTGTGAGAGTGAGGATCAAGGGAGTGATATGCTTGTGATGTCTAGGATTTCTTGCTATAATTCTTGTGTGAATTGTGTGTATGAGCTAGAGAGATTCGAGAGGAGGGATGACTAGGTTAGGGGTTGTTTATATAGAGAATGGCTAGGGCTTCACCTTGTCTCACAAGGAAGAGATTTTGTTTCCAAATTAGGAGAGGTGAGAAAGGCATACACAAGATTGAGGGGGGACAAGATATTTTAAATTAGGAAGTTGTAATATTTAATTTGTGTTGGTTTAGGAATACAAATATTTTATATTGGTAAATATCTTATTAGATTAGGAAGTCAAATATATGATTGGCTTTAATTGGTTAGGATTGATTTTAATTTGGTATGATTATATTTGATTTAGTATGTGATTTGTTTAATTTAGGCATGATTTTAGTTTAAGTTGGTAATTGTTTATTTTAATTGGTAAATGGTTTAAATGTTTTATTTTAATGTTTAATATTTAATTTAATATTTATTTATTTAATTTGGGATGTGTTTTTATGGGCTTTGGGGAGCTAAATGGGCTGGGGTGTGAGGCTAGCAGCAAAACCAGAATTACCGGCTCCGTTCGAACGCTTCCTCGAACGCGACACGAACACCCGCAATCTGTTTCCGTTCGAACGAAGTAACGAACGAAACACCAACGAAGACAGTGAGCTTGTTTGTCTAAATTTCCCCTTCCGATTCCGTTTCCGTTTCCCGGTGCGTAAACTCCAAATAGGCTCAAATCATCGGGTTTCACATGCGAAAATGCAATGCCTACAAGTAGAAGATTCGAAAAAAATTATTTAAAGTGTTTGAAGTTTGTTTGTGTAATAAAAAGATATATGAAATTATTTGTACTTTGAATAAAATTTTCCTTAAATATACGCGATAGTAAAAATGAAATCAAGCTTTAATTTATAGACTTAAAACTGAATATGACCATTTTTTTTTCCGAGGCCGGTATGCACTACATTACCAGTATTTCGACCTGACATCAAGAAACGGCTTTTAAAAAAGAGATCGGTATGGAGACCGATATAAATGTATGAAAACTTCATATCTGACCGATATAGGGATCAGTGTGCCTATCTCAAACCAATATGTATGTCTCAGTAATTTTTTGGTGACCAACCAATCATGACAGTACTCAGTATTTTGGCCATAGCTTTCTCTAGAAAACTCCAAATTAAGTTCCATAACTTTCTAGATAAACTAGACACATAGAGATATCGTCTACAAAAACGTCAGCCTCATTAACTTTAAGATGAATATTTTGAAATTTTTCTAATATGATAGGTCTGGAAAAAATGCACATCTGAATATGGTGTAGTAATATGGTTCTAGCAAAAGTTCTATATATTGGAATTGTATTCAATTTGAACAGTAGCAAACTAGAGACACATATATATCTAACGGTATATCATTTGAAATTTAATTAAAGCGTTTTCTAATTTTCAAAATCATTTTCCGATGCACTTGGGCATTGAAATTCATTTTGTGCAAATAAAATGCAAATGATTTTTTAAGCATTCTAAGCCATTTTAAATGTAAGTGATGCAAAATATATGATTCCTAAGAGGTTTAAAATATTTGAATAAACTCACTTACCGTTAATGTTAGCTCTTAATCATCATATTTGTTTTTCATCTTGCTTTGGCTTTTTCATTGTCTTTTTTACTCTTTATCATCTTTGCTTTCTTGATCATCTTGTAGCTAATTTTTGTTTTTTATCAATATTTTGGCTTCATCATCATTTTTTTCTTCTTTGGCCTCATCGAACTTAATTCTCTAGTATTTAGATGTTTGGACACCGTCGAAATCAAGTCGCTAACGTTGATCTTCTTTGTCAAAGTCTTCATGTCTTTGAGCCTTTTTCCTTCATTGGTATCATCAAATTCATGATACTAACACTCCGATTGAATAAAGCTATCACCCATATATAGTTCTTCTAACAGAGATGATTTTGATAAGACATTCGGTGCTATCACCTTAAGGCTAAAACAATTATCAAATCTAGTAAATCGTAAGTGAGTCAGTGTTCAATTTCAACAGGCAGCTGCTAAATTTTAGAACCTCGAAAGTGCAGGCCAACTATTACTATATCTTTTAGTTGGCAACTATTAAAACACAATGTTTGAAGGTTAATGAGGAAACCAAATGACAAGATCCTTATCAGATCTTTCTAAGATATAAATGACAAGACTTTTGGCTTGCGATTGTGTGCGAAATTGCTTAGCTAAGGATTTCCAAACATCATAGGAACTGTTAAAATTGATCACAAAAATAAGAATACCTTAGTCATTGAAGATAATAACCAGCCAAGTAGAATTTGATCCTGAGATTTCCAGATCTGGTAAGCAGGAGTAGTAGTAATTTGCTCTGTGTATCCAGTTCTGGTTGCAATGAATGGAGCTGTGCTGCAACAGTTCCATCAATGAAATTTTCAATTTGATTTCCTTTTAATCGAAGCAGGGACTTGAGATTGTCATAATAAGTAGTTCGATCTATCCAATTTGATTGGTGTATTGAAAGTGAATGAACATGTTGATGAATTATTTATTCATCAATGGAGTAACATTTGCATTCAATGATGATACAAAATTGAAGAGATCGATTGCTGGATTTTGATCACCCTTTGAGCCAAGCTCTGATACCCAGTAAAAAAATGTTTTTGACAAGGAATTGATGTTTGGATACCAAGAAAATTCTTGGGATTGTAACTGAAAACTTTTATTACTTTCTTATGATTGTAACTAATTACATTAATGACTAATGAATTTATCTTAGTAAATACACATGCTTAATAAACTAGAATGCTTATTGTAACTAATTGCATTTTAAACAGCCAATCAAATGCAGCCAATCCTAACTAACTACTGCTGACTCAGCATAATCATTTTGCACTCCTCTGTTATATTTGCTGAACTGTTATGGAAGTGAGAAGATCAGGTACAGCAAGTGTATCCTCATTCCTCAGTAGCTGTAGAGCTGTATACAAAAATTCACACAGAGGATGGTAAACACCAAACAGAAATTGGCATAGGTGAGTTACTGGATCAATTAAAGCATGTTGTAGTCTTTACAAAACTTGATTTGAAATCAGGTTACCACCAATTGGGAGTTCGTGAAGATGCCAT
Source organism: Zanthoxylum bungeanum (assembly GCA_019454045.1). Taxonomy (NCBI): domain Eukaryota; kingdom Viridiplantae; phylum Streptophyta; class Magnoliopsida; order Sapindales; family Rutaceae; genus Zanthoxylum; species Zanthoxylum bungeanum. The sequence continues at coordinate 127,919 of SKCR01027385.1, read as the reverse complement.
ATAGAAGATAGCTTTCAAGATTCGTCAAGGGTTGTACAAATGGTTATTGTAGAAACAGTTTGCAAAGTTTTAAACAATATATATTACCATTCACCGAGAAATCAAAACCAAAATTAGGTTGAGTCGCGGACTAGGTCGTCCTTTTTAAGACATTTCGTGGCTTTGTCCAGAAAGTGTGCTAGCAATAATTCGGCTCTGACATCCCGGGGATAAAACAAACTTAGAAAATACTGTCTCAATCGGTTAGGACAAACATCACATCTAACACGGAAATTTTGCTCGGAATCTAAGTTTAAAGAATTACAGTGGGAGAATTGCAGCAGAGGAAGAAATGTCGAAAAATTGTGTGTTTTTGCAAATGAATAGGCTCTCTTATATAGTGTTTTCAAAAGGGTATTTTTGTAAAAAAATAAATAAATAAATGCATTGATAAACAAAAAACGGTAAAAAAATTAAATATAAAAGCCACATTTTTTAAATTAATTTTTCAAAACTGTTTGATTCAAAACAATATTAATTTTCAAAAAACTGTTTAGTTCAACCGTAATAATTCTGCTTTGATTATATTAAGTATTATGTATATATATATATATATATATATATATCTATATATATATATATATGTATGTATGTATATGTATTTATATATTCCGGGTTATTTTAGGGAGTTTGCGTGAATTTTTATTTTCGCGTGTGAGGTTGCGCCCAAGCACGATTTTTTTTTTGTACAATAATATGGGAACTTTTATAAGAGATTATTTAGTTATAAGAAATAAATACCAAATTTAAGGAGATTAAATTGAGATTTACCAAATTGGTGTTGTATCTTTTTATTATGGAATGAGGTTTCAAAAATTTATAACTCATTTCTTAAAAAAGAAAAAAATTAACAATTTTATACATTCAAATTTATAACCCCCAATTAAAATAATTGTGTGACAACTCTCTACATTCAAATTTTATAACTCATTATTTTAAAATTTGTAGCAACTCATTAAAATTCAAATTTACAACTGGATTGATGAAGGATGTTCTCCGACCCTTCATTGATGATTCTCATTTACAACTGCTCTTGGGAATAAAACCAATTGAAGTTAAACCGAAATAAGTGCTACGGGTAAATCCTACAAAGATATATCTTATTTGTTTCATGGTTTCATATAACTTGTCTATTAAATTAATTTTAAAACTTTTAACAAAAATACTTATTGACAACCAAACACCTATTAATTTTTTTTATCATAAACTCTATTTCTAAAGGCTTTATTAATTAGTATAATTTTTATTTAAAAAAGTTGTATTTGAAAAGTTATATTAAATAGAGCTTTAGTTCCAAACTACTATTTTAAAATGGTTAAATTCTCCCATAGTCCCTAAAGTTTGGCTAATTACCCAATTAAGTCACATATTTCTCAAATTATAGGAGTTCAATGAGCATTTACCCTATTGAAAATTAGGTACCAAAATTTCCTATTTCCTAGTCGGTATAAGATTGATATATTGAGTATAGATGGATTAGTCTTAATACCATAATGAAATGAAATATGATTTTAAACATTGAATTTGAGACTTCAATTAGTAATTGTTCACAAAGAGACAGTTATTTGATTATCACAATATATTTATAATGAAGTCTATCAAAATCTAAATTTATCTAAGTATAGTCCATTTGTAGCTTATCGGGAATTTAAACACATAAAATTATAGCATTATTCAGAAATTTATCAAATATACCTTGAAAATATACTTCTAATAAAGATAATATCTATTTCACATATAAAAATTCTTGATTAAAAAATGAGTCTCTATAATATTCCAACACTTATCCTCAATAAAATGAAGATAATATAATGTTCTATCACCCACCTATAACATATTGTTTTATTATCTAATGGGTGTGGTTTGGTGGTGTAAGGTTCAGGATCTTAACTTAAGGTTCTAGGTTATGCGTTTCTTATAAGAGTCTGCGACAATCGATGGTTTTATTAATCTTGCTTAAAGCCAAAATGAGTGATTTGAAGGTGTGGTTTCTAACGATTCAAATAATAATAATAATAATAACCATTTCAAACTTGTTGAGTTAAAATTCTTGTCGATCTTAATGGTTTTGGAATAAATGGTAGTGGACATGGTTTTATTAACTTTTTTCTAGCTCTGGAATGGAATCTACACAGCTTTTTTATATTTATTTTTATCTTTTTGCTTGTTTAAATGATTGAGTAATACTTTTTCATTTGCTTTGATCATTGCATTGTGGGGTCTTAGTATGGAATCCAACATAATTGAAGCATATTTCTTTTTTTTTTTTTTTAAAAACATTTTAAAGATTATTAAAATATATCATAACGTAGTCCACCGAAATCTAAATTTATCTAAGCATAGCCCATTAATAGCCTCTCAGGAATCTAAACCCATAAAATTATAATATTATTTGTGTTGGGTATGTATGTTGGCCAATTCCATAACAAAACAAATTTAATTGAGTTATAATTTTTGAATATCTTAGAGCAATTAGATAACTTTTGAAAGTCACTCAGATTCGTCCAGTGCCTTCGAACGTACCATTCTATTGAGCAAGCGTGCATATCTTGTGTTCGATAGAATATTCGAAATGTAAATTACAAATGGCATGTATCCTATATCCGTTAGGGCAGTGGAACGTCAATGTGGGATTAGTATTTTAAGTACGTTTTAAGGCTTGTTTCAAAGTCGGGAAACCCTAACCAACATAAAGAAGTCTTAATTTACCACTTTACATGTTCGTTGGAAACACAATATTTAGAGCCTTTACATCTTTGTTTCTACATTTTGATTCTTTGTTGGGACTCTACTAATTCTTATTCATATTTGTTTCCATCGTCTTTAACCATTGATCTCATGTCTTCTTTGTTCTTGGTGAACATCTTTCTTTGGTAACCATCAAAACACCAAGTCTTACCAAACCCTAACTTCAGAGTTATGAGTTGGAGATTGTTTATGAGAGTTCTGACAAGAGTGAGTTCGTTATTAGATTTACTACAAAGGACTTCAGAATTATCAAAGAAGACTGTTAGGTGCAGGGTTGAAGAGTTTCCTTTGATTATTATAATTAAGGTAATTGAGTCAATAAAGGTTTTGACATAGGTCTTTTAACTATCACTGTAAGTTTCTCTTTATAGAGAATTCAGATGGTAATATATACCCGGAGTAGTTTCTCTACAAGAAATTTTTTACTTCGTAAACAAAATCTAATATTATTTATTTTTTTATTTTTGTTTATTTTCTGCAATTATTTATTGTTTTTATTTACACTCTTCAGATTAAGAGTGTGGTTGATTGTGCTAAACTTAAGATTACTTATTTTTAACGATAAAAATAATATGTAGAACTTGTATTAAATTTTTATAGTTAATTTTTAATTACGTAAACTTAAGGTGTATAAGGGTCAGAACCTTTTCGATTATAGTTTGAAAAACAAATAACATCTGCTTCATACCTAAAAATAATCCAACTCTTATCTTTAATAAAATGAAGACCACATATAGCCTAATGATTTCAAACTTGTTGAGTCAAAAGTCTAAGTCGAACTTAATGGTTTTGGAATAAGTAGTGGTGGGGCTTTGCTTTATTAAAGAGGATTACAATTTGTTGAAGGTGCTATAAGACATGGTTTATTAACTTTTTATTTTATTTTTTATTTCTTTCCACTATTTATACTATGATGTCTAGGTTTTTTATGAATAATAAAAAAATATACATTTAATAAAGAGAAAATAATCATTTTAAGTGTATGGTTGAATAAAATTTTATATTTATTTATTTTTGAAATATAAAAGGAATAATTTATGATCATAATAATTGGGGTAAGTGGGAAAGAGAAACAAAAGTGATAAAGAGAGAAATAAGAAATACCTTGCGTGCTCACTCCACAGGTGTCTTCGTTAGTCTTTACGCAATGCAACGATAACACACATTCGCTTCCAATAAATTGATTCTTGGTTTGGTTTCACTTTCTTCCAATAACAAAAGAAAAAAAAAACTAAAAAAAGACAGAGACTCAAAACAAGATCTGAAATCATTCAGGTTTCAGGTGCATTTGCTCTTAAGGTTTTCAGAATTATTTTCTTTAGTTGTTTGTTTCTCATTGTGTTTGCTTTTCAGAATTACTTTCTTTAATTGTTTGTTTCTCATCTTGTTCAAATTATATATTCATGTTTCTGATATTTTCATGTACTTGTGATTTGTTGTTGGAACACTTTATTCACTTCTACTCAAAATCAATCTGCAATCAATCAGGTTTTCAGGTATATTTTCTCTTCATAAATATTAAGGACAATATGTTAAGACGGCAACTATAATATCCCTTCCTATTCTAATTTCTTATTCTAAGAAGATTTTGATGTTCATTATTAGTGTAAATATTTAGATTTTCCTTTCCTATTATTGGTTTCCTATATTGCCTATATAAATGATGTTACACTATAATTATAATTAGATTGAAATATAAAGATTATTCCACTTAATCTCTAACAAGGTATCGGATGGTTCTTTCCATGGGTCTTGTTAATTTTCCGCCTTCGGCCACCTTCTCATCCACGCATGATGTTCAAGCGACTCTGCCCTGTGCATGTTCTTCATGCGCCGTTGCTCTGCAAGCCAAATCAACCCACGATTCCGGTGTAGTTGGACTCAGACCGCCACGCCTCATCCATATCTGCCCCTCTCCACGCTGATTCCAGCCTTTACTGCTCTGATTTGGGCCTCCACCAATTCTCCAAACCTAACTTTTCGGCATTTCTTCTCGCCAGTGAGTCTTCTCTCACTGCCGCTATCGGACTACTCCTCGGTCCCTCCTCGACCCTTGGCCACCTTGAGCACCCCTCCTCCGAGGATATCATCGCCGTTCGCAGACCTTCAGAGTTGTCTTTTTAATATCTCTCAACTTCTGCCATCCTGTGCATTTTCGGGAACTTCTGGGTCTGTTTGTTATTTTCCTTGGTTTGGGGCAAAACTATTATTTTTTAGTCTTTTGGGGTAAATCTATAATTTTTAGAAGTTTTGGGGCATTTTCATAATTTTCTAAAGTTTGGGATTTTTTGCAAAGTTTCAAATTTCGCATCATCCTTACGGATTCTGTGGATTTTTTTTATTACAGTTTTTTGGTTGTCTCCTCCATATTTTTTTGAGTTTGCTGGTTCTCTCCATGGAGAAATCTAACATCTCACAGCCTATTCAAATCCTTCTTGACCGTCCTAATTATGTCCTATGGGCCCAAGCTATGTGCAGTTTTCTTAAAGGAAATGAACTCTGGCACTATATTACTTGTACTCTTACTGAACCGGTCCAACAAAAAACTGAGAGTGACGGAGATTTTACTGATTAGCTTAAAGATTAGGAAATTCATAATCACAAGATTATTACTTGGTTTTGCAACTGCTCTGTACCTACCATAAATCTCCAATTTGGTCGCTTTAGCACAGCCAAGTCTCTATGGGATTTTCTTACTAGCCAATCTATTACAGAATTTCATTCTCAGATGTAGTTCCTCTGGAATCAATTGACTCTCTATGTGCCCCAATGGGACAATTCTGTTAATGCTGTCAAATTCACAACGTATAGAGATAGACACAGACTGATTCAATTTCCCATGGCTCTTGAAACCAAGTTTGAACACACTCGAGTCTTCATACTTCATTAAACTCCACTGCTCATTACTGACTCGGCCATTGATAAACTTATTTCGAAAGAAACTCGTCACTCTACTGGCCGCATACATAATATAGATGCCATACTTGCCACACTTCCTTCAAACACTCATTCTTCGAAGCCATGTAATTATTTTAAGTTGTCTGGGCACCTAGTACTCAAATATCCCACACGGCATTGCAGAATTTACCATAATATTAATCCTGGTCATTTCAAACGAGACTATCCACTTGTCATCCTACATCCGCTCCATCCTTCAAGGGCTATCAGCCTCTCTCTGCTATAGCTTCTGATGATCCAGGTGACACTGACCAATCTCGGCCTTCTCAGTCTATTTAGGATCTTGTCTCCCTCTTTTAATCCATAGCCTTTCAATTTGGTAACATCTTTGCTTCTTCTACTATCTCGGGTACACTCTTAGTATTTTGATTCTACTTGCTATAATCACATGACTTCCGACTTTAGTATCTTTACCTCTACAGCTACTCAAACATATCTTTATGTTAGCCAAACTTCCAATTACATAAATCAATAGTTCAAACCGCACTCAAAGGTAGGGCAAGATCAGATAGACGAAAAGTACTTTCCCTCGTCTCGTATAGAGAACAAATCCTATCTCTCTCTCCCCCAGTTATCTTGGCCACATTTCTCTTTCATATCTCTTTATATCTAACACTTTTCTCATACCCAAGCTCACTCTAAATCTTTTATTTGTCGCCTATTTATGTGAACTTGGTCTTAATATCTTATTTACTACTTTTGGTTGTTTTGTGTAAGAGCCGCGGACAGGTCAGACACTTGGGATAAGCCGTAAGAAAGGTCATTTGTTTGAACTCATAAGCCTTCATCTTCCTCAAGACCTTTTCTCCAAGTTATTCTGTAGCGTCTAATTCATCATTACCTCTCATCTTATGGCACTTTCATTTGGGACACCGTTCTCTTAGTCTCATAGACTTATTAGATTCTAATGGTCATTTAGGCCATGTTTCTAATAAATATTTTAATTGTATGCCTTGTCAGTTGGGCAAGCAAACTGTGTTATCTTTCAATAATAATACTTCGATTTCTTCTTCTCCCTTTGTTATGGCCCATTATGATATTTGGGGTCTATCTCCTACTCCTACTATGGTGATTCTAAGTATTTTTATGATTTTTATTAATGATTATTCATGTTACACTTGGCTCTATCTTATGAAAAATCCCTCTGAACTCTCCTCCATTTATCAAAACTTTGCGAATATTATTAAAACTCAATTCAACCGATCCATTAAAATTTTCCGCACTAACAATACCATGGAATATAAACCGGAGAATAATGGAGTCGCCACCCGGTGTGAACCGGGAAAATGAGATTTAAGGCCGCACTCACCCCTCGCAAGGGAAGACCTCAAACCGTTGGGTTCGGAATGGTCCCTTACTCATGCCACTTGTAATGACAGGATTTATGTAATAATTTAATCAGGCTTAAGTAGCACTTATTTCCAAGAGTATCATGCTTCTAAATTCACATGCATAAAATAAAACTTACACCTAAATTCACATATATCTCACATCTAAGATTGCATGCTTGAAAATACCTCAAAGTAACAACGAACATACAACTTCATTTAGCATATCATGTTCACGAAAAACACAAGCATACATACTAACCATACAAGCGTACATGTGAGAACTTTTCCAAGCGATACGTGGAATTGTATCCCAAGTACAGACCGCACTACCGTCCATTCGGAATCGGCTACGGAATTTATGTCTGGGTTTCCATCCGATATACCACAAGAAATAATACTCCAAAGTCATCATGACATAGGTATATGAATCGTAATACGTTAAATCAAGACTAAGGCAAATGACGCAACCAATGGAATAAACATGCTTTTCATTATGATGTGTACAAAGATAAGAATGACTATATGAGTGTAGACAACAGGACCTGACGACGCTGTTCTAGGCTCGTGGCCTAGTTGAGAAGTACGAAATAACATGGAGTCGCCACCCGGTATGAACCGGGACAAAGATTTAAGGCCGCACTCACCCCTCGCAGGAGAAGACCTCAAACCGTTGGGTTCGGAATGGTCTCTTACTTTATGTCACTTGTAATGTTTGTGATTTGTGTAATATTAACCAAGTCTACTTAGCATGCATGCTCAAGGGTACTTAGATCTAACATGCTTTCATCCAAATAATTCCACGCAATATAACACAACGAGCACATTGAATCATTACATTAACATGTATAAATCATTACCCAAATACATCATAAACTAATAACATGCATAAAGGACAACCTAAATATGCTTTAACAAATAAATAACAAACTAAACTAAATCATGCTTTAAATAATAAACGAATAACCTAAAGACTATAACATGCTCAAATACAAATTTGGATGAGACGAGATATGTGTATCTTAAGTGGTACGTGGCATTGTATCCCGAGTGCAGACCGCACTATCGTCCATTCGGAATCGGCTACGGAATTTACGTCCGGGTTTCCTCCGATATACCGCAAGAGAAAACACATATTCCGTTCATCCAGAATACACATCATACAATCTCATGAATATCATAAATTAACACATGCGGAATAAACATGTGGCCAAGGAATTTGGCCGTTCTCAATGTAGGACTTCGCATACCCGATTAGACGTATTCGACGTCAACCGAGTACGCTGTGTCCGGAACAACAAAATAACAAAGGGTACCCTCAGGTCTTACTTTTTTAGTCGCTGTCCGGGAGTGCGTTCCGCGGTGCCGGAAGGGTTATCATTCCACTGTTCTCAATGTCCGCTTTCTGCTGTTTTATCCGGGTTCGCTATTTCCGCTGTTTCTGCAGTTTTCGTTGTTTTCACCCGCGGTTACAGTTTACTGTTTTATCTGTATTCTCACAGTTTCAACTCGCCGTTTTCACCGTTATTTTCACTCGTCATTTTTGTATTTTTCTTCTATTTTCACTCGCTGTTTTCTCTCTGTTTTTAACTCAAATTCTCATTCTCTCTCGGGTCATTGATTCTCGGTTTTTGGAGGGTTTGTTGAGGCTAGAGTGGAGGTATTAACGTGTGCATGTGCGTACATATGGGATGGCTTTGGTGTGGTTAAGTTAGGATTTCTTGGCAGTGGGTCACGTGTGAAGAGCAGGGCTTATTTTACGTGGATTGTGGCTAAGGGCATGAAGCAAAGTGGCTAAGGGTGTTGTGGTGAGCTGTTGATCTAAGTCTCGGTAATGGGCAGTGGCTAGGGTTTCATGTGCGTGTGATGGCAGTGATGATAGGGATTCTCGGTAGTGTTTTAGGGTTGAGTGATCGTGAGTGGAGCCGCAGTGGCCGTGAGAAGTTGATGATTAAGGTTGATGATGAGAGTCGTTGATCAAGGTTGATGGGTCGTGGAGATGAATGAGTGATGAGTTTGATGAAGAAGATTGGTGAGGTGCGCTGATGATGATGTCCAGATTGATGGTGATCAAGGTTGATGGTGATGAAGATGGATCCGAGAAGGGAGTGTTGTTTAGTTGTTTTTCATGGTGAAGGAAGGAGAGTGCCGAGGTAGTGAAGATGGAAGATCAGTGATGAGGAGAGGCTCGGCCGTGGATCATGGATGATCAAGGTTCCAGTGGGTTGCCATGGCTCGGATGATGGTGATTCAGTGATGATGTGTAGATGAGCTGATGTATGCCCTGGCCGAGAGGGGTGTGTTGAAGATGATCCAAGGGTTGCAGTCCGTCAATGATAGTCAGTGAAGGTGATCTAGGGTTGCATGGTTAAGTGATCATGATCCATGAGCTGATCGGAGATGAAGGGCGTGGGCTCCTTGCCGAGAATGATCAAGATCAATAGCCCCTCTTGCAGTTTTGGTGATGGTGTGAGGTGCAGATGCGTTGATGATGATGTGCAGATTGAGTGATCAAAGTGATGATTGATGAAATTAAGGGACTGTCTTCATGTGGTTCCTGTACAGGCCGAATCCGTGGAGATTAGATGCAGTGATGATGAATGATCAATGGTGAGCTGGGTGCCTCTGGTTCGGCCGTGTGTGGAGATGGTTGATTCTGTTCATGAGTTGTCATCCTCGTTGATGGGAAGTGAAAGTCGATGATCAAGGATCAAGCCGTGGAATGAGGAGAGTGATGGTGAAAATCATGGATCAAGGGCGTGAATCAAGGCCGTTGATGGAGGAGATTGAGGCATGGCAATCATGGATGGCTTTAGGTGGTGATGGGAGGGGTTGTTGAATCTTTTTGGGTGGAGGCCGTGAATGGAGGAAAAATAATGGAGTTGGGGTTGTGTTTTGTTATGTGAAAAGGTTGAATGCATGTGAGGCTTGGTTCCACGTGGGGTTGGGACATGATGGAGGAAAGGTTTGTTTATGAATGGAGGGTGAAATGGGTGTTCACGTGAAGGAGCATGTGGGGGCATTTGTGTTTGATTGTTTGAATAAAATAAAAAGAAAGGTAGGAGGGGCACTTGTCATTTGTAAAGGAAGAAAAATGGTGTTGTTGGCTTCGTGGGGTATGATGGAGGGAATTATTTTGGTGTGTGTGTTGTGCATTACGTGAATGGTGGGTGAGTTTATTTGTTTATTAGTTTGTGTTAGTGTTTGTTTTATGTTTTGGGTTAGTGGGTTTTGTTGATGTTAAAATTGTTATTTAATTGGTTTGTATTTTTTAATGGTTTAATTTAGTTCAAATTTATTTAATTGGTTGGTGAATTTTATTTTTGCATGGAAGTTAAAGGGTTTCAAGCAAGGAAAATTAGAGAGAGAGAAGGTGTGAGAAAGTGCGAGGATAAAGGTTCCGAGCGAAGGATAATTTTGAAACGAAAATGCGACGACAAAACCCGAAGCAAAACAAGCGAATAAAATCCACAAAATGTCAATTCCTGACTTTCCCTTTCCAACGATCGCTTCACGCGACTCCCGCGACTTAAAAGGTGGTGCCTCCGTACGAGGCTTATCATTGGGCTGGTATGCAAAAATGCAATGCCTACAGTCGCCCCCACTTTGATGGGATTTGTTCAGTGTGTGCCAGTGACAATCCTATCAAAGTTCGTGCAATGCATTTTTACTTACCTGGTTTCCAGCTGTCACCTGGTCCGCCTGCTGGGTTGGTTTGATGGTGCTAAACCCCATACCTAGGGTGTCGCGGTTGCGTCTCCATACCTAGAGTGTCGCAATGTTGTTGTTGTTGTTGTGCCGTACCTGGCGTGCTAACCCCGTACCTAGGGTGTCGCGGTTGCATCTCCGTACCTAGAGTGTCGCAAAGTCTGAATGTCGTACCTGACATGCTAAACCCCGTACCTAGGGTGTCGCGGTTGCGTCTCCATACCTAGAGTGTCGCAATGTTGTTGTTGTGGGTGCTCCATTTTGGAGCGCCATTTTCGGCAGTTGATGTGGTACCGGTCCATTTCCGAACCTTGATGTGTGAGAATGTGGATCATTTTGAACCGTTACTTGGTGAGAGATGGCTCATTTTTGAATCGTTACTTGATGAGAGGTCATTGCTGCCACAAACCTGCAAATACAAAGCAAAAATTACAAGTATATGATGTGTCGTTCGGAATGCCATCTTCGGCATCTGTTGTGTGTGCCCCATTTTGGAGCGCCATTTTCAGCAAGAGAGTGTGCCCCATTTTGGAGCGCCATTTTCGGCAAGTGAGAGTGTGCTCCATTTTGGAGCGCCATTTTCAGCATCTGATGAGTGTGCCCCATTTTGGAGCGCCATTTTCGGCAAGATGAGAGTGTGCCCTATTTTGGAGCGCCATTTTCTGCAAGATGAGTGTGTGCCCCATTTTGGAGCCATAACTGATGCTGATAGCAGCCCATTTCTAAACCGTAACTGATGTGATTGCTGCCCATTTCTGAACCATAACTGATGTGATAGCGGCCCATTTCCGAACCATAACTGATGCTGATATGAGAGTGGTCCATTTCTGAACCGATGCTGATGTGAAAGCGGCCCATTTCCGAACCATTGCTGATGTGAAAGTGCTAACCCCGTACCTAGCGTGTCGCGGTGACGTCTCCGTACCTAGAGAGCCACAAATGTCTGAATAGTCCATATGCTGTACCTGGCGTGCTAACCCCGTACCTAGGGCGTCGCTGTGGTCTGAATGTTAACCCCGTACCTAGGGTGTCGCGGTGACGTCTCCGTACCTAGAGAGCCACAAATGTCTGAGTGCTAACCCCGTACCTAGGGTGTCACAGTGACACCTCCGTACCTAGAGTGCCACAAATGTCTGAGTGCTAACCCCGTACCTAGGGTGTCGCGGTTGCGTCTCCGTACCTAGAGTGTCGCAATGTTGTTGTTGTGGGTGCTCCATTTTGGAGCGCCATTTTCGGCAGTTGATGTGGTACCGGTCCATTTCCGAACCTTGATGTGTGAGAATGTGGATCATTTTGAACCGTTACTTGGTGAGAGATGGCTCATTTTTGAATCGTTACTTGATGAGAGGTCATTGCCGCCACAAACCTGCAAATACAAAGCAAAAATTACAAGTATATGATGTGTCGTTCGGAATGCCATCTTCGGCATCTGTTGTGTGTGCCCCATTTTGGAGCGCCATTTTCAGCAAGAGAGTGTGCCCCATTTTGGAGCGCCATTTTCGGCAAGTGAGAGTGTGCTCCATTTTGGAGCGCCATTTTCAGCATCTGATGAGTGTGCCCCATTTTGGAGCGCCATTTTCGGCAAGATGAGAGTGTGCCCTATTTTGGAGCGCCATTTTCTGCAAGATGAGTGTGTGCCCCATTTTGGAGCCATAACTGATGCTGATAGCAGCCCATTTCTAAACCGTAACTGATGTGATTGCTGCCCATTTCTGAACCATAACTGATGTGATAGCGGCCCATTTCCGAACCATAACTGATGCTGATATGAGAGTGGTCCATTTCTGAACCGATGCTGATGTGAAAGCGGCCCATTTCCGAACCATTGCTGATGTGAAAGTGCTAACCCCGTACCTAGGGTGTCGCGGTGACGTCTCCGTACCTAGAGTGCCACAAATGTCTGAATAGTCCACATGTTGTACCTGGCGTGCTAACCCCGTACCTAGGGCGTCGCTGTGGTCTGAATGTTAACCCCGTACCTAGGGTGTCGCGGTGACGTCTCCGTACCTAGAGAGCCACAAATGTCTGAGTGCTAACCCCGTACCTAGGGTGTCACAGTGACACCTCCGTACCTAGAGTGCCACAAATGTCTGAGTGCTAACCCCGTACCTAGGGTGTCGCGGTGACGTCTCCGTACCTAGAGAGCCACAAATGTCTGAATGCTAACCCCGTACCTAGGGTGTCGCGGTGAAGCCTCCGTACCTAGAGTGCCACAAATGTCTGAGTGCTAACCCCGTACCTAGGGTGTCGATGAAATGTCTACATACCCAGAGTGCCGTACCTGGCTGAACTGATCTGATATCTCCAAACCCGGAGTGCCGTACTCGGCTGAACTGAACCGATGAAGATGTGGGCCTCGCCCTCAGAGTGCCTCCCCGGCAAAGATTGATAATGATGTGGGCCTCGCCCCCAAAGTGCCATACCCGGCAAAGACTGATATGATGTGGGCCTCGCCCCCAGAGTGCCATACCCGACAAAGACTGATATGATGTGGGCCTCGACCCAGAGTGCCACACCCGGCAGATACTGATCTAAACTGATGTGGGCCTCGCCCCCAGAATGCCATACCCGGTAGAAACTGATACTGAAATGATATGGGTCTCGCCCCCAGAATGCAATACCCGGCAGGACTGATATTGAACTGATATGGGTCTCGCCCTCATAATGCCATACCCGGCTGATACTGAACATGAACTGATGTGGGCCCCGCCCTCAGAATGCCATACCCGGCTGATACTGATCCTGAACTGGTGTGGGCCCCACCCCCATAATGCCATACCCGGCTGATACTGATCATGAACTGATGTGGGCCCCGCCCCCATAATGCCATACCCGGCTGATACTGATCATGAACTGATGTGGGCCTCGCCCCCAGGTTGAGATAGGCCTCGTCTTCAAACTGATACTGATGTGGGGCTTCGCCCCCAAGCTGATATGATATTCTTTTTCACACATTGCACCACCTCTCACGAGATAATCTTTGATATATAGACATATTTTTGTCCTCAACGAATGCTTTCGCGTCGAAACCGAAGAACCTTCAAAGTACTCTACATACTCAAGTCCAATCATCTGAATGAGTGATCTGAGCTAGACTCCATGTGTGTGTGTGCCAAGGCTCTTTCGCTGCTTAGTCCTTAAGTAAGCTAACTTGGTGATTTTGTTTCAAAGAGTCGAACCTGTGGGTCTAACCAACCTGGATGTCTTAATCACATTCTGTGATTACTTCAGCATACTCAATATGATATGGTTTTCATCTTTTTTCTTTTGTCTCTTTTCTTCTTCTCTTTTTTTTTTCTTTTTCTTTTCCTTTTTTCTCTCATTTCTTATTCTTTTTCTATTTTTTTTTTTTTTTTTGACACACCTACCCTTTAAGGTAGCATTTCTCCTCATGGTGGTCCTAATACTCGCCCATGGGTAGCTTCACGCTTATCGGTTATAGGTGGCCCTTTTTTTTTTTTTTTTTTTTTTGACACACCTACCCTTTAAGGTAGCATTTCTCCTCATAGTGGTCCTAATACTCGCCCATGGGTAGCTTCACGCTTATCGGTTATAGGTGGTCTATTTTTTTTTTTTTCAACCATATCATATATCATAGCATCAGCAAACCAGCGTGGACATTCAAGCAAACGGTCATTCACCGATACATCATACCTTCAACTAGTCACCTAACTAACCACTCAGGCTTCCACTGCTATGATCCCGTAATCAAGTGCTTAGGAGTCTAATCTAAGATCGATCCATTCAAAGTACTGGATGAGACCGCGTCTCGCACTTTTTGTTTCTAGGGTTTCTCCCTACAGCATGCAATGTCATCACCGGACATATGTCTAACCATCAAAGACTTATCTCTCACTCATTTTTTCATTTTCTCTCTCTTTTTTTTTATCTCTTTTTTTTTTCTTTTTTTTGTTTTTTTTTTCAACAATTAAAATAAAATACAAACTTTTCAATTAAAACACAAACTTTCAAATAGGCCTTGGAATACTTGGTCAGCATGGCACATCACTGATTCAGATCAATGTCCAATTTGCGCTTCTTGCCACGATTACTATCAGTCCAAACCAATTTGGAGATGATAGGGTCAAGCTTCGGCTCAAAAGCCAGGATCTGGTCGATCAACTCTTCGGCATTTGTTGCCGTCAGGAAAATGTCTTCCACAGATTTGGTGACAAATTCATGTCTCTTGGCTTCCGCAAGAAACACAAACAGGAAATCGAAGAAGTGCTCAATATTAAGCAACCCGATGGGTTTCCGGTGAACATTTAGGTGTGCCCATGACGCCACTGTAAATATTTCTTCGAATGTGACAAGTCCACCTGGTAATGCAATGAACGCATCTGCAGTATTAATCATTTCATGGAGTCGTTCAGACATATCTGATACAATGCGCTCGTCTCCATTTGTTGGCCCGATTAACTGTTCATCTGCCAAAGGTCTCGGGATGATTCCCAAAACATGACCGCCACCATCCTGAACGGCTTTTGAAACGGCTCCCATCATTCCCAGATTGCCACCGCCATAGACCAAGTGCATGTTTTTCGCAGCCATGACTCGCCCCAATTCATTAGCAGCTTCCAAGAATTTAGGTATGTTACCAGGGTTAGATCCACAGAAGACACAAATTTTCTTGAATCGTTGCTGTGAGGTTGCTTCCATTTTTTTTTCTTTTTTACTTTGGATATATGTCTGATCGTGTTGAGGAGAGCAATGCCGAGCTGAATTTATAGGACCTGCAAAAGAGGTGAACATTAATTGCAATAACGATGGTTAGCTAAACCACAAAAAGAGTCGTCAGAAGTCAACAAGGTTACTGGATCCTGTCTGCGAAAACAACAAGAGAAAATTGTGAGATGTCAAAAAGTTGTGGATTCGTTCCACGAAAATAATCAGAAAATAACAAAGGAAATCATGATATGTCAAAAAGTTGTGGATTCTTTCCACAAAAATAACAGAAAATACCAACAGAAGTTCTCAAACGTCAAAAGTTGTAGATCCCTTCCACCTCAACATGTCATCAATGGTCCAAACAGTTGTAGATTCTGTCTACGAAAATATCAAAATAAGTCACGAAAGGTCAAGAAGCATGGACCCTGTCTATGAAAATAATGGGAAAACAACCGAAGAAGCAATGAGATGTCAAAAAGTATGGACCATACTTACGAAAATAACAGAAAATAACAAAGCCAAAGAAATAATTAAGAGTAAAGGAATTGTGTACTCAATTCGCCATTCACTTGGTATAAATTCATTAAGGTGCGTCTCAGGAATTCTTTCCTTACTCTGCCACCACTAATGAATTAGCTCTCATTCTTGTGATTACCAAGCACCAATCCCTCTGTCTTAACTTGCTCCGTCTTTGCTTTCACCTACAAAAATAACACAAAATTAGAAATTCCGCAAAACATGTATACACTATAATGAAAATAGGAACCACATCAAAATGAATAAGTTGCCTCCCTTTCAACGTTAACTTCGTCGTCTTCAACCAGACATGACCGAAATTCATCTATCAAAGTGGCTTCACCGTCGTCCTTAGTGCTCGCCGCTTTTTCTGATTTTTGCTGCTTTCTTTTTCTTTCTTTTTCCTTTTTTCTTTAAACCTGCAAATACAAAACAACAATATGAATACATGTGCATGTAAATATGCAAGTGAAGATATACTCTTTTTTCGTGATGGCTTGGATCTTCATTGTGCTCCTCGGCACCACATGTCTCTGGTCGCTCTCTGCTGGCTTTCTTCTGAAATCTGCAAAAAACACAACACAAAACAAAGGATGCAAGTTACGTGTATGCATGTATGCATGGATGCGTTTCCTATCCCGTTGGGTTAGGCCTTCCGCCAATTTTCTTAGTGACTGCTCACTTCTTTCTTCTCAGTAAAGTGCAGCTTCACTCTGTTTACGTCAACCGTCTCGGTAAACTCTTCCTTTCCCAAATCTGGTAGTCTCATTTTTTTTTTCTTCTATCTTTTTCTGCTTACTCCGCTGATAATTCTTTGTGTTCCAGATGCCTCTGAACATCGTGATACTAAGACTTCCTGCCACCGGCTTCCACATCTGATATCATTTCTGTCTCATACAATGGCTTGCTAGCAGTTGTCAACACAAGTGGTCTCATCATCAAATTTCTCTGGATTTTCCCAAATCGCGGCTAGTGTCGCCAATGCGTCTGCCATCTGGTTTTCTTCGGCAAGTACTGAAATTTGCGATCAGGGATAGTCTGTGCCAGACTTCTGAGGTAGAACCATCATTCTTCCTTTCACTCTTATTATCCTTGCATCTTTAAATTTTCAAACACTTTGGTGACAATGGTTTACCCAAGCTGAGAGAGTTGTTTGTTTCTTACAGGGGCAATCTCTGAGGAAGTATGTTTGATCATTGAGGGTTCTCTAATGATCCTTTCATTCTTGGCTTCCAATCGATCTAAGCAGGATTCTTCGTTGACTGACTTACTCATACTGTTTGACGGTTCTTTGACAAATCTTCCTTCTTTCCCAACCCAACGGGAGTCTATAATGGCTTTTAAGACACAAATGGTTAACATGATGCATGTATGCATGTAATGTGTGCAATGCAAATAAACAAGCTCATAAAAGAATTTACACTAATTGGCCCGTTATCATTTTAAAGTATTTAATCACATCATTGTGCGGTGCAAACTTGTTCCAGTTTGAAAAGACCTAACAGGTTTACACTTTTGCGATAACACGGCTAAATAACTTCAAATGATAAAAGGCCCAAACATAAACTGGCCCATCGGCATTTCAGAAATTTTGACCTAATTGTCAAAAGGACATGAACTTGTCCCGATTTAAACGAAAACGAGTTCATATCTTTTAACAAAGAGTCCAAATAAATCCAAATGACAACAGTCCAAAACACAAACATAGACACAAATGACAACAGTCTAAAACACAAGCATAAACACTGTAGTCTTGATTAATTAAAACACAAATCACAAACATTACAAGATATCATTTCGGAGCCGATTCTCTATATCCCCAGTGGAGTCGCCAGACTGTAGACAACAGGACCTGACGACGCTGTTCTAGGCTCGTGGCCTAGTTGAGAAGTACGAAATAACATGGAGTCGCCACCCGGTATGAACCGGGACAAAGATTTAAGGCCGCACTCACCCCTCGCAGGAGAAGACCTCAAACCGTTGGGTTCGGAATGGTCTCTTACTTTATGTCACTTGTAATGTTTGTGATTTGTGTAATATTAACCAAGTCTACTTAGCATGCATGCTCAAGGGTACTTAGATCTAACATGCTTTCATCCAAATAATTCCACGCAATATAACACAACGAGCACATTGAATCATTACATTAACATGTATAAATCATTACCCAAATACATCATAAACTAATAACATGCATAAAGGACAACCTAAATATGCTTTAACAAATAAATAACAAACTAAACTAAATCATGCTTTAAATAATAAACGAATAACCTAAAGACTATAACATGCTCAAATACAAATTTGGATGAGACGAGATATGTGTATCTTAAGTGGTACGTGGCATTGTATCCCGAGTGCAGACCGCACTATCGTCCATTCGGAATCGGCTACGGAATTTACGTCCGGGTTTCCATCCGATATACCGCAAGAGAAAACACATATTCCGTTCATCCAGAATACACATCATACAATCTCATGAATATCATAAATTAACACATGCGGAATAAACATGTGGCCAAGGAATTTGGCCGTTCTCAATGTAGGACTTTGCATACCCGATTAGACGTATTCGACGTCAACCGAGTACGCTGTGTCCGGAACAACAAAATAACAAAGGGTACCCTCAGGTCTTACTTTTTTAGTCGCTGTCCGGGAGTGCGTTCCGCGGTGCCGGAAGGGTTATCATTCCACTGTTCTCAATGTCCGCTTTTCTGCTGTTTTATCCGGGTTCGCTATTTCCGCTGTTTCTGCAGTTTTCGCTGTTTTCACCCGCGGTTACAGTTTACTGTTTTATCTGTATTCTCACAGTTTCAACTCGCCGTTTTCACCGTTATTTTCACTCGTCATTTTTGTATTTTTCTTCTATTTTCACTCGCTGTTTTCTCTCTGTTTTTAACTCAAATTCTCATTCTCTCTCGGGTCATTGATTCTCGGTTTTTGGAGGGTTTGTTGAGGCTAGAGTGGAGGTATTAACGTGTGCATGTGCGTACATATGGGATGGCTTTGGTGTGGTTAAGTTAGGATTTCTTGGCAGTGGGTCACGTGTGAAGAGCAGGGCTTATTTTACGTGGATTGTGGCTAAGGGCATGAAGCAAAGTGGCTAAGGGTGTTGTGGTGAGCTGTTGATCTAAGTCTCGGTAATGGGCAGTGGCTAGGGTTTCATGTGCGTGTGATGGCAGTGATGATAGGGATTCTCGGTAGTGTTTTAGGGTTGAGTGATCGTGAGTGGAGCCGCAGTGGCCGTGAGAAGTTGATGATTAAGGTTGATGATGAGAGTCGTTGATCAAGGTTGATGGGTCGTGGAGATGAATGAGTGATGAGTTTGATGAAGAAGATTGGTGAGGTGCGCTGATGATGATGTCCAGATTGATGGTGATCAAGGTTGATGGTGATGAAGATGGATCCGAGAAGGGAGTGTTGTTTAGTTGTTTTTCATGGTGAAGGAAGGAGAGTGCCGAGGTAGTGAAGATGGAAGATCAGTGATGAGGAGAGGCTCGGCCATGGATCATGGATGATCAAGGTTCCAGTGGGTTGCCATGGCTCGGATGATGGTGATTCAGTGATGATGTGTAGATGAGCTGATGTATGCCCTGGCCGAGAGGGGTGTGTTGAAGATGATCCAAGGGTTGCAGTCCGTCAATGATAGTCAGTGAAGGTGATCTAGGGTTGCATGGTTAAGTGATCATGATCCATGAGCTGATCGGAGATGAAGGGCGTGGGCTCCTTGCCGAGAATGATCAAGATCAATAGCCCCTCTTGCAGTTTTGGTGATGGTGTGAGGTGCAGATGCGTTGATGATGATGTGCAGATTGAGTGATCAAAGTGATGATTGATGAAATTAAGGGACTGTCTTCATGTGGTTCCTGTACAGGCCGAATCCGTGGAGATTAGATGCAGTGATGATGAATGATCAATGGTGAGCTGGGTGCCTCTGGTTCGGCCGTGTGTGGAGATGGTTGATTCTGTTCATGAGTTGTCATCCTCGTTGATGGGAAGTGAAAGTCGATGATCAAGGATCAAGCCGTGGAATGAGGAGAGTGATGGTGAAAATCATGGATCAAGGGCGTGAATCAAGGCCGTTGATGGAGGAGATTGAGGCATGGCAATCATGGATGGCTTTAGGTGGTGATGGGAGGGGTTGTTGAATCTTTTTGGGTGGAGGCCGTGAATGGAGGAAAAATAATGGAGTTGGGGTTGTGTTTTGTTATGTGAAAAGGTTGAATGCATGTGAGGCTTGGTTCCACGTGGGGTTGGGACATGATGGAGGAAAGGTTTGTTTATGAATGGAGGGTGAAATGGGTGTTCACGTGAAGGAGCATGTGGGGGCATTTGTGTTTGATTGTTTGAATAAAATAAAAAGAAAGGTAGGAGGGGCACTTGTCATTTGTAAAGGAAGAAAAATGGTGTTGTTGGCTTCGTGGGGTATGATGGAGGGAATTATTTTGGTGTGTGTGTTGTGCATTACGTGAATGGTGGGTGAGTTTATTTGTTTATTAGTTTGTGTTAGTGTTTGTTTTATGTTTTGGGTTAGTGGGTTTTGTTGATGTTAAAATTGTTATTTAATTGGTTTGTATTTTTTAATGGTTTAATTTAGTTCAAATTTATTTAATTGGTTTGTGAATTTTATTTTTTCATGGAAGTTAAAGGGTCACAAGCAAGGAAAATTAGAGAGAGAGAAGGTGTGAGAAAGTGCGAGGATAAAGGTTCCGAGCGAAGGATAATTTTGAAACGAAAATGCGACGACAAAACCCGAAGCAAAACAAGCGAATAAAATCCACAAAATGTCAATTCCTGACTTTCCCTTTCCGACGATCGCTTCACGCGACTCCCGCGACTTAAAAGGTGGTGCCTCCGTACGAGGCTCATCATTGGGCTGGTATGCAAAAATGCAATGCCTACAATGGGGTTTCATAAAAAATCACCTAAGAAACAATTATACATGGCATGTGATGAGTATGTCTCAGTTCAGTGTGTTCGGATTCGTGTAGCGTTCGTAAACGCGTTCGAACGGTAAATAGAAGGTTCGCGTTCGTATAGCGTTCGAGAACGCGTTCGAACGGAACCAGACCTGATGCATGATGAGACTAATAAAGTGCATGTGCGTTCGCGTAGCATTCGAGAACGCGTTCGATCGGTAAACAGAAGGTTCGCATTCGAACGGAACCAGACCTGATGCATTATGAGACTAAGAAAGTGCGTGTGCGTTCGCGTAGCGTTCGAGAACACGTTCGAACGGTAAACAGAAGGTTCGCGTTCGTGTAGCGTTCGAGAACGCGTTCAAACGGAACCAGACCTGATGCATGCAACATAAAGAATAAAAACAACAATGTCAAGCTCAGTATGTCCGATTAAACGTATCTTGCATTCAACCGAACACACCTCAACCGGCGCGGCAAAGCATCATGGTAAAGGGCTTTAACCCCTCCCCGTAGGGGATCTTTCGTTCCACTTACTAAGCCCATGCGCTTGATTGAATCATGCATACATAGAATTAAAAGCAATAATATCAAACGTAGTATGTCCGATTGAACGTGTCTTTTATTCAACCGAACACACATCAACCGGCGCGGCGAAGCATCGTGGTAAAGGGCTTTAAACCCTTCCCCGTAGGGGATCTTTCATTCCACTTACTAAGCCTATGCGCTCGATTGAATCATGCATACATAGAATTAAAGCAATAATATCAAACGTGGTATGTCCGATTGAACATGTCTTGCATTCAACCGAACACACATCAACCGGCGCGGCGAAGCATCGTGGTAAAGGGCTTTAACCCCTCCCCATAGGGGATCTTTCATTCCACTTACTAAGCCCATGCGCTTGATTGAATCATACATAAATAAACAACATGCTGAATTCAAGTGACGAAAAATAAATAAATAAATCAAAGCAACATGAAACAAAAGAAGGTGCCGTTTATTCAAGCGGTACGTGGAGTTGTATCCCAAGTACAGACCGCACTACCGTCCATTCGGATTCGGCTACGGAATTTACGTCTGGGTTTCCATCCTATATACCGCAAGAGACGACACTCTTTCATTCATCCAATACCCATAACACGCATCATGCACACACAAGATTCAATAAATAATACAGTCAAAATAAATAGCAAAAATCAAATAAAGATGAGTGTGGAAAGAACCCTCAGGTCTAACCTTTTAAGCAGTCTCTCGGACTCGCGTTTCACGAAGATTGGAAGGGGTAAAGCTCCGTAACTTTTCTGGTTCACTGGTTTGCCTTTTCATTCGCTGTTTTGCCGCTCAAGCTACTATTTCGACTCCATTTTGCTGTTGTTTCCTTGTGGTTTTGCTGCCGTTTCCTCTGTATTTTCTGTTTACTGTTTTTGGGTGTGTTCTTTTGGTGTTTTAGGCTACTGTTTTGATGGTTGTAGGGGCTGTATTTGGCTGTGGATTTTGGTAATGTGAGGGAGTGTTTAAAGGTTTGTTGCTTTCGGTAATGTGAGGGTAGGGATGAAGAGAAAGTTTGCTATCTTTCTTGTGATTTACGTGTGATGTTTAGGGTTTTTGCTGTAATTTTCGTGTGAGTTGTGTCTGAGCTCCGGGCGTGCATGTCTTGGTTAGGGATTGTTTATATAGAGAAGGGCTAGGGCTTCACCTTGTCTCACAAGGAAGAGATTTTGGCATTAAAAAGAGGATTTGATTTGGTGTTGAGCAAGGAAAGTCAAAGATTGAGGGGGGACAAATCTTGGCTAGATTAGGAATACAATATCTTTAATTTGTTATGATTGATTTTAATTAGGCATGACATCTTTTTAATTTAGTATGTGATTTGTTTGGTTATGAAGTTAATATATTTGATTTATCTTTATTAGGTATGATTATATTTTATGTTTTATTTAATTGGTAAATGGTTTAAATATTTTATTTAATATTTAATGTTTAACTTAATTAAATTGGGATGTGTTTTATGGGCTTTGGGGAGCTAATTGGGCTGGGGTGCGAAGCTAGCAGCAAAACCAGAAACACCGACGTCGTTCGAACGCAAATTCGAACGCTACACGAACGTCCGCAATCTGCCTGACGTTCGAACGAAGTAACGAACGCAGCACTAACGAAGACAGTGAACTTGTGAAATGAACTTGATGACGTACTTATTCTGAATTCCCCCTTCCGACCTCCGTTTCCTGCAATATCCTTAGCTAAAAAAGGTAGTGCCTCTAACTGAGGCTCATCATCGGGTTTCACATGCGAAAATGCAATGCCTACACCCTTCTCATCTCTTCCTCTCGTCCTGAATATTTCTGGGGAAAAGCTACCATCACTAGTGTCTGCACCATTGATCGCATTCCATCTCATGTTCTAGCCAATCAATACCCTTATGAAAAACTCCATGGTACACCTCCCAATTATAACATTCTTAAAGTCTTTGGTTGTATTTGTGTTGTCCTTCTTCAGCCCCATGAACACACAAAATTAGGACTTCGAGCTCGATTATGTTATTTATTAGGATATGGCATTGAACACAAAAGGTATAGATTTTGGGATCCAATCTCCAATCGCCTTCATATCTCTCGTCATGTCATCTTTAGGGAAAATCACATGTTCTCATATGTTTTCAAATTTCAGTCTATCCATTCCTTGCCCCATATCCTCTTTACAGATAGCACTCTTAACTTGTTTCCCGGTGATGACTCTAATGTGCTTCCCTTAGATGGTCATTCTACAGCTGATCTCTCACCGTCTGTATCACCTGCTAGATCCATCACTAACACCTCTAGCTCTCATTTGTCCTCTCCAGGTAATCCTCATTCTCTTCGTCGTTCGACAAGAGTGATAAGAATTCATGTTAAATTTAGGGATTTTCATTATTTCTCTACTACTCTTACACAGTATGAACCTCACTTTTACTATGAGGCTAGTTGTAAACCTGTTTGGTAGCAAGCTATGACTGAAGAATTACAGTCTCTTTAAAAAGTCCACATATGGGATTAAGTTGATCTTCTACCATAAAATATGTGATTGGGTGTAAATGGATATACAAAATCAAAATGAAATCTAATGGCTCTATTGAACGGTATAAAACTCGTCTTGTTTCCAAGGGATTTTCTCAAGAATATGGGATTTATCATAAAGAGACTTTTGCTCATATTGCCCATCTTACTTCTGTTTGCCGCCTCCTAGTTATTGCGCCTCTCAATAGTGGACATTGTTGAAATGGAGCAAAACTCCAAGTTAACTTTAGGTAGATTGCTATTGCTTTGTTGAAAAATTTGAGCATGTATTTTGCTATAAATAAGGAGCTTGGTTATAAGCTCAAATCACCCTAAAATTGCAAGCTCTATGGCAAGAGAGCTTGGAGAGTGTAGAGCGTGAGTGTTTTTTTTTTAAAAGATTAAACAAATTGTAATTTTATTCTTATAAGTAATAGAGATTCGGTTTTTCCTTTAAACACACTGTAGATGTGTTAAAAATTTGAGCCAAACCTTGGCTATAAATACATAGCTCATTCTTGAACTTAGGGCATCCTAAAGTTGTAAAATAGAGAGAGTGCAGTGAGGTTTTTCTTAAATTTAAACACTTGTAATTCTATTTATGTGAGTAATAGAATGTTTCAATTTGTCCTCAAATACACTATAGAGTGATCAGAGAATCACAACAAAGATCACATCCACTCCTCTAGATCCTCAAATTAAACTTGATGTGAACGATGGTACCCCTCTTCCTAATGTTACTCTTTATCGCCAGCTCGTTGGCAGCTTTGTTTATTTAATAATTACCTAGTTTGATATTGCTTATGCGGTTTATATTTTTAGTCAGTTTATGTCTGCCCTCTGCTCAGCTCACTATGATGTCGTTCTTCATTTACTCCGCTACATTAAGGGAACGTTATTTCATGGTCTTCATTTTCCCACTCATTCCTCTCTTGAGCTGCATCCCTACTTTTGATGCTAGTTGGGCAGATGATCACAATGATAGGTGGTCTACAACTAGTCTCTGCATCTTCTTAGAAGGCTCCCTTATTTCTTGGTGTAGCAAAAAATAATCGGTGGCTTCTCGCTCCAGTACTGAATCTAAATATCGTGTGATTGCTGATGCTACTCAAGAAATCAATTGGCTTTGCTGGCTTCTCGGTGACATGAGAGTTTCTCAATCTCATGTTACGCCTCTCTACCATGATAACAAATGTGTCATTTACATCACGCATAATGATGTATATCATAAACGTATGAAACACATCGAAATTGATTGTCATTTTATTCATCAACATATCAAACAAGGCACTGTCCGACTTTGTGAAATTCCCTCTACAGTGCAACATACTGATCTATTTACCAAACTTCAGCTTTCAGGGAACTTTCTTGAGTCAAGCTTGCTTCTCTTCTACCAGCTTGAGTTTGGGGGATGTTAGGGACATTAGGTTAAAACGACAAGTATAATATCTCTTCCTATTATAATTCCTTATTCTATTAAGATTTTGATTTCCATTATTAAAACGACAAGTATAATATACATATTTAGATTTATTGATTTCTTGTGTTGCCTATATAAAAGTGTTACACTCTAATTATAATTAGGTTGAAATACACAGATTATTCAACTCAATCTCTAATAATAAATACTTTTTTATTGTTTGTTTATGATTTTGTACGCTTCTTCTGTATTATTTATTCTCGTTTTTGATATTTTGCTGGATCACTTAATTTACCTCAGGTCAAGTCAAGAACCACATTTATATTAATTTTATAGTTTTTTTTTTTCTGTTATTTTTTCTTCATACTGTCTTTGGTCGTTGTTTGGCTTTACTAATTTGTTATTCGTTTTTAAAAAATTTAGAAGAAACAGGGCAATGGAAGCAGAGATAAGTAATGCAGTAGTTTCCGGAGTTGCATCAAAAGTTGCAGAGGTATGGTTTGATAGCATTAAGCGGGAGATATCTTATGTGTTCAAGTACCAGAGCTACATAGATGACTTAAAGAATCGAGTGAAGGAGCTGGAAGATCAAAGACAGATGGTGGAGAAACCAGTTAAGCATGCCGACCGACAAGGCGATGAGATTTACAAGGCTGTTGAAGACTGGCTAAACAGTGTCGATTACTTCACTGAAAAGGTTGCAACACCCATCACTGGCGGTGAAGATGAAGCAAAGAGGCGCTGTTTCAAAGGGTTGTGCCCCAATTTGTTCAAGCGTTACAGTCTCAGCAAGAAAGCGGTAAAGGCAGCAAAAGAAGGTGCTGATCTATTGGGGAAAGGCAACTTCACTAATGTTTCCTACCGTCCTGCACTGGAGAAGACAGAACTGGTGCGTGTCAGAGGATACGACCAATTTGATTCAAGGCTGAAAGTTTTCCAGGATGTGATGGAGGTACTGAATGATTCTAATGTCGACATGATTGGAGTCTACGGTATGGGTGGCGTGGGCAAAACCACGCTAGTCAAACAAGTTGCTAGAAAAGTGATTGAAGACAAGTTATTTGATGAGGTAGTTATGGCTGAGGTAACTCAAACCCCAGATCATAAAAAGATTCAAGACAAAATTGCTCGTGATTTAGGTCTGGAGTTTGGACAGCAAGAGAGTATGTTCCAGAGAGCTGATCGGCTAAGTGCAAGATTGAAAAAGGAGAAGAGGGTACTCATAATATTGGATAACGTTTGGACAAAATTTGAGTTTGATGATGTTGGAATTCCTTTTAGGGATGATGAGAATCAAATAAAAAATGATCAAGAACGATGCACGATAATTTTGACATCTAGAAGTCGAGATTTACTGTGCAATGATATGAATTCTCAAAAAAATTTCCAAATTGTAGTTTTATCTGATGAAGAAGCTGAGCAGTTATTCGAGAAGATTGTGGGAGATTCAGCAAAAGATTCTGATTTTCAACGTATTGGAAATGAGATAGTTAAAAGATGTGGAGGTCTGCCAGTTGCTCTGAATACAATTGCAAATGCACTGAAAAACAAGAGTCCAGACATTTGGAAGGATGCGTTGGATCGGCTAAAAAATTCCAATCCAAGAGAAATTCATGGAATGGATGCAAATGTATACTCTTCCATAAAGTTGAGTTACGACTGCTTGGAAAGCGAGGAAGCAAAACATCTGTTTCTTCTTTGCAGTTTACACAGAGCAGGTGATTCCATAAATGTTTTAGACTTGTTAAGATATGGTATGGGTTTGCGTTTGTTTGAAAATGTTCATGAATTGGAATCAGCGAGGAATAGAGTGCAAACGTTGATCGACAGTCTCAAAACTTCATGCTTATTGTTGGATAGTGATACTGAAGATGAAGTTAAAATGCATGATATCATTCGTGCTGTTGCTGTATCAATTGCCAAAAAGGAGCGTATGTTTATTATTCAGAATGTTGCTGACTTGAAGGAAGAGAGAATAAATAAAGTTTCAACTGCTATTTCTGTACCATATAATATTCAAGAGATTCCTGAGAGGTTGGAATTTCCACAGCTCAAGTTTTTGTTGTTGTCTAAGGAGTATGGCAGCTCTCTGCAAATCCCAGACCTCCTTTTTGAAGGGATGAAACAACTCAAAGTTTTGATTCTTACCAGCTTTTGGTTCACTTCATCACTACCTTCATCACTCGGTTGTCTCATTAATCTTCAAACACTGTGTTTAGAGAGTTGCGATCTACAAGATATAGCAATGGTTGGCCAGCTAAAGAAATTAGAGATTCTCAGTTTTCGATATTCTAATATTGAGCAGTTGCCTAGTGAAATTGGACAACTGAGGCATTTACAGTTGCTAGATTTGACCAAGTGTCATAGCCTTGAGGTGATACCACCGAATGTTATATCAAAATTATCTCAATTAGAAGAATTGTATATGGGTGATAGCTTTAAGAAATGGGAGAAGGAAAGAGGTGGAAATGCCAGTCTTGTTGAGTTGAAGGAATTGTCGAAGCTAACTACTTTGGACATCCATATTCCAAGTGCCGAAATTATACCGCAGGATTTGGTCTCTGTAGAGCTGAAAAGATTTTGGATATCTACAGGAAATGAGCTTGGCTGGTATAATAAATATAAAACATCAAGATTTATGACACTTGACGGGCTAGAAAAAATCACACTTTTGGGGATGAAAATGTTGGTAAAGGGAACTGAATATCTCTTTCTACAAAAACTCAAAGGTTTGCAAAATATTGTTGTTGAATTAGACGATAAAGAAGGTTTTCCACGATTAAAGCATCTTCATATAGAGATTTCACACATTATCAGCTTAGTGGGACAGGTTCCTTACAAAGTCTTCCCCTTACTGGAGTCATTGTCTCTTCATAATTTGATCAACTTGGAGGAAGTATGTCAAGGCCAACTGACGGGCAATCAATCTTTCAGAAACTTAATGATTATACATGTAACAAAATGTGATAGACTGAAGCATCTCTTCTCTTTCTCCATGGCCAAAAACCTATTGCGGCTTCAAAAGATAGAAGTGAGTGATTGCAGCAACCTGGAAATGATTGTTGGTAAGTGTTGGAATAACTTATGCGATTATTGACTTCGATTATTGACTTTAGCGAATTACTTAACAACAGAGGTTATATGTTGTTTTGGTTTACAGGACCCGACATGGAGAAATCAACTAGTACTTTGGGATACAAAAAAGTCATTTCAGAGGATGATTCTCAAGTGAAGGTATAAAAATTTATATATGTTGATAAATTTATGTTGAATTATTATCATATTCTTAATTTAAATATCAAAATAAAATTGGACGGTTGTTGAAGGAACAAAAACGAATTTGTTTTGCAGGTTATTTTTCCAAGTTTGGAGGAGCTGAAACTTGACTCATTAACTTCTATCGAAAATATATATCACAATATGCAGTTTCAGTATCAAAACTTAAAAAAAGTAACCTTGGAGAATTGTAAGGGTCTGAAATATATATTTTCATATTCTATGATTAGTAGTCTTGTGCAGCTCGAACATCTTGACATACATAAATGCGAGTCAATGGAAGCTGTAGTAGTCGACACCATCTCCACGGGGTTAGGAGGAAGAGATGAAGGAAAGTTGATTGAAATGGTTTTTCCTAAACTAAACTATTTGAGTCTCTGTTGGCTTCCAAAACTAACAAGCTTTGCCATAGGCATGATTATTCATTCAGTTGAATTCCCGTCTTTGTTGGAGCTTGAAATTATAAATTGTCCTAATTTGATAAGATTCGTCTCCATGAGCTCATTGGATGACAACATTCTCACTGAAACACAACCTCATCATTTCTTTGATGAAAAGGTAATTTTTTAATATTATTTATTTTGTACAATATTAATTCTCTTTTCCTTGTGTCTTCTTTCTTATCTTGTAATTTAATTAATATCTTTAATTTAAATATTATTATTCATCAATTAATTATGTCATTAATTAATTAATTAATTGCATTGAATTTTTAACTTAAGGTAGGACTTCCCATTTTGGAGGTATTAATATTAAGGATGATTAATTACTTGAAACAAATATGGCACCATCAACTTGCTTCTGATTCTTTGGAAAAAATTTATTTATTTTGTACAATATTAATTCTCTTTTTCTTAGCTCTTCTTTCTTATCTTGTAATTTAATTAATATCCCTAATTTGATTATTATTAATTATCAGTTGATTATGTCATTAATTAATTAATAGTATTGAATTTTTAATTTATGTTTACATTTATTTATTTCAAGTATGGTTTGTAACAATTGTCTGAAATTTACATTTTCATTCTAGTTTTTAGGTCTTAGCACATTAAAATTAACAATATTATTGTTTAAATACAATTCACCATCATATTAATTTCCTTGAAATGTTTTTGGTAAATATTAATATATTTGATTTTCAAAAAATTTACGATACTCATCTTCATTTTGCAAGTCTACTAGCGTTGTTAATAACAAGAAAAATTGTGTTGAATTATTATCATATTCTTAATTTAAATATCAAAAGAAAATTGGACGGTTGTTGAAGGAACAAAAACGAATTTTTTGCAGGTTAATATTGTAATATCATGCATTATTTTCTTTCAATTATAAAAATATTGACAACCATTTGTCTCTTTGTTTTTAAATTTCAACACCCTATCTAATCACCACCTTGCATGTCTCCTAATGATCATAGTTGAATTCTTCTCTTTTCTCTTGCTTAAAATTATAAATTGTCCTAATTTGATAAATTCATCTCCTTGAGCTCATTGGATGACAACATTTTCACTAAAATGCAATCTCATCATTTCTTTGATGAAAATGTATTTTTTTAATATTATTTATTTTGAAAAATATTAATTCTCTTTTCCTTTTGTCTTCTTTCTTATCTTGCAATTTAATTAATATCTATAATTTGAATATTGTTATTTATCAATTGATTATGCCATTAATTAATTGTATTGAATTTTTAACTTCAGGTAGGACTCCCTAATTTGGAGATATTAACATTAAGTTGGATGGAAAACTTGAGACAAATATGGCACCATCAGCTTGCTTTTGATTCATTGAAAAAATTGAATAAGTTGGAAATACGTAATTGTGATGAACTAATAAGTATTTTTCCACCAATGGTAAGTTTGTTGTATAATTTTAGAACCAATTTTACGTTTATATTTATTTATTTCAAGTATAGTTTTACAGTTTCATTATAGTTTTTAGGCGTTAGCACATTAAAATTAACAATAAAATTATTGTTTAAACACGATTCAACATCATAGTAATTTATTTCAAATGTTTTGATAAATATTAATTTATTTCACTTTTAGAAAAATTAAGATATTTATCTTCATGTCTAGCTACTAGTCTTGTCAATAACAAGGAAAATTGTGTTGTTTAAAGAAAAATTTTATCCTAAATTAAGATATTTATCCGAAATTTTGTAAGAATGGTAGATTATAACATCATTCATTATTTTCTTTCAATTATGAAAGTATCGACATAACAACCATTTGTGACTCTGCTTTTAAATTTCAACACCCTCATCTAATTACCACCTTGTATGTCTCCTGATGATCATAGTTGAATTCTCCTCTTTGCTCTTGCTTAAAATTCATCTCAACATTTTCACTAAAATGCAACCTCATCATTTCTTTCATGAAAATGTGTTTTTTTTAATATTATTTATTTTGTACAGTATTAATTCTCTTTTCCTTTTGTCTTCTTTCTTATCTTGCAATTTAATTAATATCTATAATTTGAATATTGTTATTTATCAATTGATTATGCCATTAATTAATTTAATTGAATTTTTAACTTCAGGTAAGACTCCCTAATTTGGAGGAATTAACATTATGGTCTATGGAAAACTTGAGACAAATATGGCACCATCAACTTGCTTCTGATTCATTGAAAAAATTGAAGAAGTTGGTGATAATTTTTTGTGAAGAACTAATAAGTATTTTTCCATCAATGGTAAGTTTGTTGTATAATTTTAGAACCAATTTTACGTTTATATTTATTTATTTCAAGTATAGTTTTACAATTTCATTATAGTTTTTAGGTGTTAGCACATTAAAATTAACAATAATATTATTGTTTAAACACGATTCAACATCATAGTAATTTATTTCAAATGTTTTGATAAATATTAATTTATTTGACTTTTAGAAAAATTAAGATATTTATCTTCATTTTGCTAATCTAGCTACTAGTCTTGTCAATAACAAGGAAAATTGTGTTATTTAAAGAAACTTTTTATCCTAAATTAAGATATTTATCTGAAATTTTTGTAAGGTAAATAGATTGTAACATCATGTATTATTTTCTTTCAATTATGAAAGTATCGACATAACAACCATTTGTGACTCTGCTTTTAAATTTCAACACCCTCATCTAATCACCACCTTGCATGTCTCCTAATGATCATAGTTGAATTCTTCTCTTTTCTCTTGCTTACAATTATAAATTGTCCTAATTTGATAAATTCATCTCCTTGAGCTCATTGGATGACAACATTTTCACTAAAATGCAACCTCATCATTTCTTTGATGAAAATGTATTTTTTTAATATTATTTATTTTGTACAATATTAATTCTCTTTTCCTTTTGTCTTCTTTCTTATCTTGCGATTTAATTAATATCTATAATTTGAATATTGTTATTTATCAATTGATTATGTCATTAATTAATTGTATTGAATTTTTAACTTCAGGTAGGACTCCCTAATTTGGAGGAATTAACATTATGGTCGACGAAAAACTTGAGACAAATATGGCACCATCAGCTTGCTTCTGATTCTTTGAGAAAATTGAATAAGTTGGAAATACGTTATTGTGAAGAACTAATAAGTATTTTTCCATCAATGGTAAGTTTGTTGTATAATTTTAGAACCAATTTTACGTTTATATTTATTTATTTCAAGTATAGTTTGCAACCACTCTTTGAAATTTACATTTTCATTATAGTTTTTAGGTCTTAACACATTAAAATTAACAATAATATTATTGTCTAAACATGATTCAACATCATGGTAATTTATTTCAAATGTTTTTGATAAATATTAATGTAATTGGCTTTCAGAAAAATTAAGATATTTATCTTCATTTTCAATATTTATTTTGCAGGTTGCATTGCCCAATCTAATGACTCTGCATGTATATGGGTGTAATGGGTTGAGAAGTTTGATGACATTGTTAATGGCTCAAAGTATGGTGAAGCTTACAACTATGAAGATATTTAGATGCGGAAAGATGGAAGAAATCATACAACAAGAGCTTGGAGAAGAAGTGAAAGATGGTCGTATTGTTTTCAGCCAATTGAAACATTTACAACTTGATGATTTAACAAGCCTTAAAAGTTTTTGTTTGGGGAATTACACTCTTGAATTCTCATCCTTGGAACATGTTTATATGCGTAACTGCCCAAATATGAAGACTTTTTCTCAAGGAGTCTTGCTCACACCAAAATTACACAAAGTAGAAGATAAGGATGAAAAATATTGGGAAGAAGAATATTCGGAAGAAATCGAAGGGTACTGGGGCCAAGAATATTGGGAAGGCAACCTAAATTCCACTATACAGAAAATGTTCGAAGAAATGGTACGTACTTGTTAATTGCAAGTTTACTTTTTTCTTTTTTCTTTTTTCTTTTTTCTGTCGTCCAAGTCACAATCAAAGCTCCATGCATTGTAGATAATTGGATATTGTTTTCAGCCAAGGTGTTTGGATGACTAAACAACAATTCTATGGTCACATATTGTTATTCTTTAAAATAATAATCAAAGTAATCCAAACACCTTCACAAAATTATAGATAACTGTTATTCTTTAAATCAAAAATCAAAATAATCTTGTTTCAATTGCGCAAATATAGAGAATTATATTAACTTTAACCAGTTTACTCAACTATTAATAATCGTTGAATGTTAGTGGAGCGATTCTATTTGGCCAAAATTCACTGATTTAGTTTTCCGTTGGTTTTGCCCAATTTTTGACCGATTAATTGTCAATTTCCGATTTTTGAAAATCACCCGATTTAACCCCAAAAAAAAAAAAAAAAAAAAAACTTAATTTCTTCTTCTTTTCCTCATTTTTCTTCTTATTCATTAAAGGCTTTAGTCATCTCTCTCAACTTTATGATTATCTAACAATTTTCATGATAAATGAATTATTTTTAGTGATTTTTAGAATAATTGTAAGAATTTTTTATTCTTAATCATTCGAAATGTCAACTTTACTCTTTCCGATTAGTTTCCAATTAATCTCTGATTAATAGCAAATCATTATCAATTTTTGATTAAATTAGATAAATAATCAACCACAACATCTGACAAAGCAATTAATTACGTGGTTCACAAAATTGCATGGATAAAGGTATAGTAAAAGAAACTGAAGTAATTCTAGTATATGTTTAATCTAATTGGAGGCAGTCTGTAATATGAACTATCTTATATATGATCATTGCACCACTATTTTTGGTTGTGTAGGTTGGATTCCGTGACATATGCGATTTGAGACTCTCACTACATCCACATTTGAAGGAAATATGGCATAGTCAAAAATTGCCCGTCAGCTTCTTCAATGAATTACTATACCTAGAGGTGGATGACTGCACGGATATGTCAAGTGCTATTCCAATGAATCTTTTACGGTGCTTGAACAATTTGTATAGCCTGAGAGTGAGTAATTGTGATTCATTAGAAGATGTGTTTCACTTGGAAGATCTAAATATTGATGAATATTTTGGACCGCTTCTTCCAAAACTCAAATATCTGGAGCTGAAAAATCTTCCAAAACTCCAAAGATTCTGCAACTTCACAGGGAATATAATTACACTGCCTTCGTTGACCTGGATGACGATTGAAAATTGTCCTAAAATGGAAGCATTTGTCTCCAACTCTACATCTGTACATATGACAGCAAACAAGGAACATCAAGAAATGACTCTAGAAGAGAACTTCTTGATAGATGATATACAGCCTTTCTTTAATGAAAATGTGAATATTTTCCCACTTTCCTTCACATTTTTTGCCTTCTTATTTCTTTAAAATCTAAATCTAATTTTTGATCTGTCTCTTTGATTTCATAATTTCCTTGATTTCCAGGTTGCAATCCCCCGTCTGGAAGAGTTAGAGCTGTCAACAATGCCCAAGTTATTTTATCTGCAGAAGGAAAGATTAGAATGCAGTAAGTTAGCGCAGTCTTGGGTGTCCTTTCAAAATCTGACGACACTGGAAGTATCAGGTTCTGAGGGTTTGATGACTCTCTCAACAGCTGAAAGTGTGGTGAAACTTTCAATAAGAGAAATGACACAACAGGTTGGAGAAGAAGTGAAGACAGATATTGGTCTTGTCTTTGTCCATTTAAAATATTTGAAACTTCATCATTTACCAAGCCTTGCAAGTTTTTGCGTGGGGAATTACATTCTTGAATTTCCATCTTTATTACAAGTAATTTTCTCCTAGAGAGTCATTCACACACCAGAGCTACACACAGAAGAAGAAGAAGGTGATGACGAAGGGTGCTCTAGGGAAATGAAGCTTCTGTTCTTTATTTATATATTAATTCTGGATGTGCATGATGCATATTGTTCCCAAGAACTAGGTTGATGTTTCAAGTTGCATGCAAAATGCAATCTTTGCGTTTAGATTTCATTACTATTGTTTTAGTTGAGTTTGTAATTTTCTATTTTATTTTATGTAGTCTTATTTCAGTTGAAGGCCGACACTCTTTTCTCAATCAGATTTTCCTACAAGATTTAATGAATGAGGTTTTAACGAGGTTGGTATCTTCTAGTTTTTTTCTTTAACTAAACGTATCCATTTCTATTTATCTTTTACTCTTGTACTAAACTCTCTATTTATTATCAATATTATTCCTCAATGGAGGCTGGTGTGTAGCATATGATTGGATGAAATTTTAGGTGCGAACTTAGTTTAGATGTAAGGTTTCATTTTAATACTTTAATAGTCATTGTTGAGATCATTTATTCAAAAAGAGACAATTTTTATACATTTTAAATTTTGTGGTTGATCAACTTCATTAATTATTTCTAGTCTTTTTTAATTAAAGATCTTACCTTAAACAAAATGATGAAAGATAAAAATATGTCTAAAAATATAATTAAAAACAAGAGCTCCTCTATTTTCATTACCATGTTTTTACTCAAATATTCATCCCTACCTAATTAAGCATGAGATATCTAATTCTAAAAAATCTCTTCATCAGAGAGTTGTTGGAATAATTTGCAAAAACAAAAATAATATTAATGTTCACCACGAATATAAAAAATGAAGTTGGATTGAGTCGCAGACTATGTCGTCCTCTTTAAGACGTTTCACTGCTCTATCTAGAATTTTTGCTATCACTATGTCAGTCTTGCCGTCCCTAGGATAAAACAAGCCTAGAAAACTCTGTTTCAATTTATCTGACACAAAATCGATTGGTATACTTACACCCAAAATATTTGTTCGGAAATATCATCCATATCAAGTTTTCTAGAACTGGAATCCTCAAAAAGCTTGCCGAGAAGATAATAACAGCAACCTCAGTATCACACAAAATAGCGAATTCCTTAACCTTTTTAAGCAACCCAGCTCGTCTTTTAGAGAATGTAACTTGCCTACTGTTTTCATTTTTAGATGTTCTTTATCAGTATCTTGCCTGTGAGTGGGTGTGGGCAGGGCATGACAAGATGAAGAATTGAATGGGTGAGGTGAGGTGAGGTGTGAGGGTTATTTTTTTCAATATTAATTTTTTTTTTTTTTTTTTTGGCATTTGCATGAATTGATTCATTTTAACACAATAAAACCTATTCATTGTGAATTTTTGTAACTTAAATAATTATAATAATTTGATTTTTTTAACTTCCCCAAAAATAACTTCTTGTAACTTCTCAAAACTTTGAAATCAATTTTAAAATTCATTAAAAAATAAAATATTTTCATCAAGCAATATAATATAAGGTCGTGCATAAATAAATGTGTCTATCAATTTGAACATTTACATAGTGTTCACGATTCAGATTATACTAAAATAACTCGTAGTTTTGAATTCTATCTCTGACAACGTTACACACACAACCTTTCAGGATTAAGTGAAAAAGCCCGAGCATTATGGCCATGCTCGTATATCCCAATATAGTGAATGCTCTAGAAACTTTTGCCCAAAATTTAGTAAGAAGCTGTTTCACTTCTACATTCACATAGGTGTGTATATCACGAATGCTCATGTAGCTGGGTACTCCACTCTACATAGAGTATATAACATATTAAGAGTTAAGTATAACTCATCCTTACATCGCTTCAGGATATCATGCTTTCAGAATGGAACTCACTAATAAAATAATAGCATGATTTATCATCATTTCATGGCTTGTTATTACCCATTGAACATATTTCTTGGTATCTCCACTCTATTAGGTCGGGTTACCATCACCGGTGACTATCTAATGACAATAGTCTCATTCTTTTCTAGGTATCGAATACCTTCTTCTGCTAGTCCTTTCATCAAATGATCAACTAAGTTACCATCAGTCAGTACATGATCCATTCTTACAGCTCCAGAAGAGATGTATTCTTTAACTGTATTGTGTATCTACATTCTCTTACTGTTAAAATAACAGTTTTGTGTATTTGCAATAGTTGTGGTACTATCACAACGGATCAAAACAACTGGTATCGGTATCTCCCATAAAATGGTATCTAATAGCAAGCTTCATAATGAAGTTGTTTCTTCACTAGCTAATGTTAGTGCTATCATCTCAAACTTCATGTAATATATCTGCTGATAGCCTTGGAAATGAAAAACCACATATAATGTAATTCTAGGTTCATGGTCATTTTCAAGTACCTTATAACCCAGTAAATCGACATAGTAATCCTACGACATATTCAATGTCAAGTCTAGTGCAATCATAAACATAACGTCAGTTACCAATGTTGTTCGCATACTTAGATTTCATAACACTGTCACCAATGTTCTCGAACAACTTTATACTAGAGTCATAATGAGTACATGCAAATTTATTATTAGATTCCATTTTTGACCTAATAATCTGAGAATTACGCTAGTTTCTTCTAAGTTTTTCAAGATAAATTTATAACACAACATAGATTTCAACAGAATTAGCAACATGTATATTAGAAAAAATAAGCATATTAATATATAAACATTTCACATATTGTTTTCAAACTCTATAATAAATGTATTTGTCAAATTCGTTCACTTTCAAACCATAAGTAAAACATTAAAAGTAGAACCCCCACTATTACAATTTAACATTGGAGGTTGAGCCTCCACTATTTCTTAAATTAAAAGAAATTTTTTCTTCATAGAAACAATATGTTCATATAAATCATAAAATTTATA
Source organism: Zanthoxylum bungeanum (assembly GCA_019454045.1). Taxonomy (NCBI): domain Eukaryota; kingdom Viridiplantae; phylum Streptophyta; class Magnoliopsida; order Sapindales; family Rutaceae; genus Zanthoxylum; species Zanthoxylum bungeanum. Next base: position 90,216 of record SKCR01027385.1, on the reverse strand, counting down.
TGTTTAGCTATTACGTCATACCCAAAGTTCTAGGTTCTTAACCCTTCCATATTTCATAAGTAAAATTTAAATTTCACACCACCAGTTCCAGCAGCTATAGTGGTGTGGGGAATCACCCATCAATATTTTCTTATTTACAGCTTCTACATAGAACTTGAACATAGCATAATCATAGTAGACATGACGGAAAGCGCCAGTGCCTACCTACCATCCCTCAGATCTATCAACCATGCTGATCTCGAAGATCGTTGTAAAAAGTTGATTTCGATAAGGTTTACTTTTGGAACATGACTTTTTAACCGATAGTTCGGCCAAAGTGTCATGATTTGCCACAGTTGTAACATTTAAACTAACTTTTGTCATTTTTTGAGGAAGGTTAGTGTCTGTTCTGTTTATTCCAATTTGGTGATTATGGTTCTTGAGTTATTCACAATCTAAGATGGCGATTTTGGACACAACAATATTTTCAAGAGGATCATTTATTAAGTCTATTGAGAGCCAAAATCAATGCTTGATTGCCTAAATTGTCGCCATCAACAAAAAGTAAAGTCGTTGAGCCTCTAACACTCCTTTAAACAAACCCTTAAATCTTTCAAAAAAAATGATTAACATAAAACCATATCTCAAAATCTTTAATTAGTGTTCTACCCACGTAAAAGTCATATTTCAAACTCATATGCAGTTATGAAAAACATAGGTCTTTCAACTAATATTGAAAAATTATTATCATATCAAATACCAACAATCAATAAGAGACATAATCTAGTGAAATTGAACGATTGTGTTGTATTGCACAAGAGGCTCTAAAAGGATAATAAAAACTCACAGTATAAGTCTAAAATATTTCAAAATAGGAAATTGGGCTGTTAACTTCAAAAATCTATATATTCATTTATTGAAAAATTTAAATAAAAAGTTAATAGTCATCAATTAAATTATAAATATATTTAAATATTTTCTTAGAGTTTCTTGAAATTATTGGCAATTCTAAATAATTCTCACTATAAATTATCAGCCCTCTCATAATTGCTTATTCTAGAAGCTCAACAGCTTCATCAATTCCCTTAAAATACCAATTTATGCAAAATTTACTTATAATTGTACCATAAGAACATTAACAAATATAACATAAGTAAACATGGTAATTTGATATGTCTTAAAATTGTTGGAACCGTTTATAGAAACAAGAATAATATTATTGTTCACCACGAATACAAAAAATGAAGTTGGGTTGAGTCGCGGACTACATCGCTCTCTTTAAGACGTTTCGCAGCTCTACCCAAAATTTGTGCACGTAATATTCATATTCGATTCATTTATTAAACGAATCAAATACGAATCATGATATTAGGATTCGTTTAAAAAATGAATCCATCACATTTTAATTCAATTCGTTTAGAATTCAATTTAAATTTGATTCATCAATTCATTTTGTCACCTCTAATTAAAATATTTTTTTGAACTGAAGATAATCACAATACTTTTTTTTAGCAATTTTGTTTGTTCAAAGAATCAAAAGTGCTTCTTACGAAATTTCATTCCATCAAGATGGTAATGTCTGTTCTTTTGGACATTTTCTAGCGGTACCCTTCAATTTCCAAAGTTTCCTCATCTGACAGTACTAGGGGTGTTCACGGGTTGGGTCGGGTTGGATTTTTTGATTTTTTTTATGATCCGGTCGGGTTGGGTCATTCGGGTCTTTCGACTCGAAATCCGAAATTTGAGAAGGTGACCTGCGCGGATCGGGTCGCAACGGGTTGGATCAAAAAACTACGGGTCAGGTCTGGTCAATATAATATCCAGTATATATATATATATATATATATATATATATATATATATATATATATATATATATATATATATATTATTAATACATATTTTACAAGATATGTGTGTCGCTGAAATGGCAAAGACATTGGTTAATTTGCACTAAGTACATACTTTGTCATTCCAACTATAATTATTTCTAGTTAAAATCGTATCATTAAAAATATATAATAATTATAATATCATTTACAACGGGTCAGGTCAGACCCGAATTTTCTGAGCTAAACACGTGACTCGATCCGAAATTTCGGGTCAGGTTCAAATTGACTCGAAATTAAATTTTAAAATTCATAAACCCGACCGGGTCAGGTCGGGTTAGTCCCTCGACCCAACCCTATGAACACCCCTAGAAAATACGATTCGCTTCCTAAGCACATCCACGTCAAAAAAACAAAAAAAAAAAAAAAAAAAAAAAAAAACTCTAGTTGATGGTGTTATTTGTGACCAAGTTGTAGGCACTGCATTTTTACACATAAGTCCCTATGATGAGTCTCATTTTGGAGACACTACCTTTTAAGTCACGGAGGTCACGGAAAACGGACATCGGAAGGGGGAATTCAGAATAAACAAGGTTCACTGTTTTCGTTGGTGCTACGTTCATGTATACGTTCGAACGTCAGGCAGATTGCGGACGTTGGTGCCGCGTTCGAGTAAGCGTTCGAACGGTGTCGGTAATTCTGGTTTTGCTGCTAGCCTCACATTAAGCCCAATTCGCCCAAACCTTGGCCCACACGCCCAAGCCTACTTAAAACACATATTTAACACATGGTGAAATCAAAACAAATCTAAAAATCATATACCAAATTAAATAAAATACTTACACAAATTAAAGAAATTGCATGCCTAATTAAAATCAACCAACAAACTAAATGCCTAATCTAAACCAATCAAATATAATCATACCAAGTTAAAATCAATCAACCAATATATTATTCCCAAACTTAAAATATTGTATGCCTAATCAACATAAACTAAATATTCAACCTTCCCTATCTAGCCAAGATTTGCCCCCCCTCAATCTTTGACTTCCCTTATCCAAGCCAATCAAATCCCTTTCCTTGTCAAGCCTAACCATTTGCCTATAAAAAAAACCCTTCACCAACCTTCTCAAAGGTAGCGAGCTCATAGGGACAACTCTCCCTCACTCTCAATAACAAAAAGATCACAAACCAAAGAACCCCCATCGCCTTGACCAAAACACATCCCGAACAGCCCCCCTCACCTCACCGAAAAACACATCCCCAGCAGCCCTAAACACACACATAAAACAGCCCCCGAACCACACCATAACACCACCGAAAATAACACCCAAAACAGTAGCCAAAACATCCCAAAAACAGTAACTAAAATACAGCAGCAAAACAGTAGCAGCGGTAGCGAATCGGAGTCAAAACAGCAGCAAAAGACGGAGGACGACGACCCAAAATAGTAAGACAACGAACGAGAGCAGTGAACCAGTGAACCGGAAGAGTTGCGGAGCTTTACCCCTCCCGATCTTCGTGAAACGCGAGTCCGAGAGACGACTTAAAAGGTTAGACCTGAGGGCACTTTTTCATTAGTTTCTATCCGTTTCTTTTGTTATTGAATTTTATTCGCATGGGAGTCGTTTATGGATGCATGTTGTGGCTTGAATGAAATGGAAGAGTGTCGTCTCTTGTGGTATATAGGATGAAAACCCAGACGTAAATTCCGTAGCCGAATCCGAATGGACGGTAGTGCGGTCTGTACTTGGGACACAACTCCACGTACCACTTGAGTAAACGACACCATCTCTTGTTTTGTGTTGCTTTGGTCTACCTATTTCTTGTTATTTAAATTCTGCATGTCGCTTATTTGTGTATGATATAATCGAGTGCATGGGCTCAGTAAGTGCGATGAAAGGTCCCCTAATCGGAAGGGTTAAAATCCTTCACCACGATGCTTTGCCGCGCCGGTTGATGTGTGTTCGGTTGAATGCGAGACACGTTCAATCGGACATACTTAGTTGAATATGATTGTCTTTATGTTTGTATGCATGAAGTGATATGACGTGCATGGGCTTAGTATGTTGGTCTAAAGGTCCTCTCTTTGAGAGATCAAGAGCCCCCCAAAAGGCCACCTTTACGGCAGTACTTCGCCGCGCCCCATTTATTTTGTTGTTTATGTATTGTGTCCCATTTCATACATCAGGTCTGTTCCCGATCGAACGCATTTACGAACGCAACTCGAACGCGCATGCATTTTGCCTTATCATGCATCAGGTCTCATTTTCGTTCGAACGCGTTATCAAACGCCATACGAACGCGAGCATTCTGTTTCATTTCCGTTCGAACGCGTTTGATAACGCCACACGAACGCGAACCTTCTGTTTACCGTTCGAACGCGTTTACGAACGCTACACGAACTCGCACACACTGAACTGAGTCTGTCTTATCATATTCATGCATAATTGCCTCTTGGTTGATCTTTCTTGTGTTATATAGCCAACCGTATTATTTGTATTCTTGCATTTATCCATTCTATGTGTTCTTGGGATTGTATTCAAGCATGATTAGGCTGTTAGCATGTTATTTGGTTAATAGGCTCATGAGATAGTACTCAAGCATGATTATGTTGTTCTTAGTTTTCCATATCATAGGATTGAAATATGTTCATGAGATTGTCATGTGATGTTGCATGTTGTGATGAACTTGTTGATGTATGCATATGAATCTAGAAGCATGATATTTTTGGAAATAAATGTTATTTAAGCCTGGTTAAATTATTACATAAACCCTTTTATTACGAGTGACATAAGTAAGGGACCATTCCGAACCCAACGGTTTGAGGTCTTCCCTTACGAGGGGTGAGTGCAGCCTTAAATCTTTGTCCCGGTTCACACCGGGTGGAGACTCCATATTATTTATGTTGGGGTTGGTGCTCAGAGCGCCAATCCGGACCGTATTTATGTCTGATTCATGAATACGAACATCCCTTTATTCCATAATATTACTTATTTATGGTTGCACCTCTTGTTCTTATATACGTATTCGATCTGATTACGATTAGATTGAAACTAAATGTAGTTTAGTGATATGTATATATTAGACAAAGGCCTGATAATATTTAATGCAGTACACAGTTACAAAGTTAGTTTGTAATTGACATTGGGATGTGTAACTGCTATATGAATATTATCAAACATAGTTCCTGGTCAAGATTTGCTAACACGGGTCGGTTAGTCAAATCCGTTGAGACCAGTACATGTCGTATATCGAGACTTGGTCCGATGGTTTATCCCAATGAACCATGAGTCTATGGAGACTCGTATAGACATGTAGGTGTTTATAGTGGATAAACACTGAACGGCTCACCGAAGATTCTTAATGGATGGTACGCCAACGTCAATAAGAATCTTCTCGGGTTGAGTAGCATAGTGGTCATTCGACTTGAGACACCACTGTGGATGTATGAGACATCCTCCACACTTAGATGGCAGTCACGTCACCGATCTATTTAGATCAGACCTCCGCCTGTTCGTTGGGTGTGGATCGATCCTCAGGATATCCTGTGTGTGTCAAGATAGGATCCGTCAGTTCTGTGTACAGAGCATAGGTAGTCCATATATTATTAGCAGTCTGTTAAATCTGTGGCCACAGTATACATCGGAAGTAAGTTCCGAGTGTTATTTAGAGATTGCTAATAGATACGTCGACGAGATAATACCTATAGAGATTTGACGTTTACATCTATATCTCTGGGATTATCCGGATACCTGTGACGGAGGGATTATACGTATGCAATGACCTCGACCTGTATGATTCAGCGAGATTATCCGTGATCGTCATAATCTACGGGTGGATAGATTATGGACATGAAATTGGATTTCATGACGGATATACCTGAATCTAGAGAGTCTCAATAATGAAACATACTCGTAGAGCACTAGAGCAACATTTATGAATAATGATGATTATTTATAAATCGTTTAATCGTTAAACAAAAAATACATGCGAACGGGCCGAACCGTCATTTCCTAATTAATGTGTATTTGTATTTAATATATGATATTATTAAATACACATTAATAAATGGTCAAATAAAGGTATTTGACATATATCATCAATATATGTATTTGAGATATTTAAAGTAAATATAATACATATATTTGATATATTTGTATTTAATTAATTAATTAATTATTTAATTGTTAAATGATTAATATAATTAAAATATAAATATATCACCAAATGATAAAGTTAGGAAATGATTATAAGTTGCAATTGTTGACTTATACATTAAAGGAAATGGTTGTCAAATTGATTTTGACTTCTTAAGATATTTGTTCAAAATTGTTTGAAAAATAAAAATATTTTTTTCTTTATTTCTTGCTAATTTCGGCCAAGACACTTTAAAATATAAGTGTTATATTTTTCTAAGTTGCATTTGTTGACTAAATTAAATATCTTTAAAGTTGTTTTAGATATTTAACCAAGTTGAACAAATGAAATACAAATGAAGATGAAATTAATATTCTAGCATTTCCTTTAGTGAAATTCGGCCAAGGCCTTCTTTGGCCAAGTATATATTGATTTCATTTCATTTGAAATGTTAACCTAATACACTTTATACAAACAAACTCCATTGAAGAAACTTTGAAAGCTTGAGAGAAGAAAGACTTATCAAGGAAAAAGCTTGGAATTTAGTAAGTTTTTCAAACTTACTATTAGAGAGGAATATGTTCCTTAGGTTCTAGGCTTCAACATATGTTGTTCTTAGATAATTTCTTTCTTTATTTCTTTGTGTTTTTGTTGATGGAAGTTTGAATGAAGTGTTGAGCATGTATGGTGAAGAAAGGATGTAACTATTGTAGTTATATGTATTCTTTTAAGGTTTATGAAACCATGTTGCTATTCTAGAGTTGTTGACCCACTCTTAAATGACCTAGATTTGATCTTGAGTTTTTTCATTGTGTTGAGACTTGAATTAGATGAAAGATTGATGATTGAAACATTTGATTTAATGTAATTAGCCTAATTTGTCCAATTTGTGGAAATTGAAAAATTAGGGTTTCTAACTAATTCCAAAATTGGGGGTTTTCATATATGTTGTGTATTTATGTGTGTATAAGATGCATGCAAAGTTTCATGTTGATTGGATTTCATTAAGATGAGTTTTGAAGCATGAAATGACCAAATAGTCAATAATGCCACCAAATGTGGCTCACGGCATTGTGAGGGATTTTTGGGGATTTTGTGGCTTTTGGTGTTTTGATGTTTTGAACATGCTAAGTTCATCTTAGAAATGATTTAGAATCATTCAAAATTGATTGGATCAATTTCGGACTAAAATGGACAAAATACCATATAAGGGTAATTTGGTAATTTCACTTGAATTTGATTCATTTGAAATTTTATTTCATAATTTGATTAATATTAAATAAACATGTTTATTTAATTAATCCGAGAAAAAGTTTTGAAATCGGAAGATTCGATCTTCCGCCGCTTCCGCTGCGTTACCGGATATAGCCCCTAAAACCCCTTCAAAATGGTATCAGAGCGAGTCTGATTCTAGGCCTCCATAAATGATTAGCTTGTTTTATTCAATGTTTAATCATGTTTCTTGACTTAATACATGCATGTTATAATCTAATTTGATTAGATTTAGGGTGTATGACACTTAATGGAATATCCCCGCTAAATAAGGTTTTAAAGTAACTAGTATTTGGAATACTTGTTTCTTGGTCCGTCTTGTCAATACTGTTTATAAATATCTTTCCGTTGACTACATCCGAGACCGTGCCTCTGCTGTGAGGATGTAGCTGATAGAAATTTATTTATGCCGAATGTATATTAGATACTAGATAAATTCAAGCGAAAGCGGAATCCTGAACGTGCCCTAGCTGTCAGGGTTACGCAAGTAACTTGAGTTTATCATTGGCAAGTTTTACCTTGGTACGTCTCCTTGTGGGCCTGCCTCGCAGCGACAACGAGAAACGACCAGGACCGGAACCTAGGAGTCACTAGTGAGTGATTGACAATGAGTTGTCTACCTGTGAATATACGTAGGCGAGACCGTGCCTCTGCTGTGAGTCGAAATATATTCATGGGGTCCTCTTCCCATTATGGAATTCGATTTAATTATTGAATTCTCGTCTTTCCGTTGGGGATTACGGAATTACGTAAAAATAGTGGGAGGCACTGCTAAGTTTAAAATATTCCATAACTTAGGCAGTGTATGTTGTTATGGAAATTGTCGCTTGTTTGTTTCCTTATTCTATTGTTTATATAGAATTAAACTTTTATTTACTGCACACATATTATGATATGTTATCTGACTTGACTCTTGGTTGCAGTTATTCTAGAATAGGTTCTAGATACTAATAGACTAGGATATTAATAGATTAGTCTAAACCATCGGGAACTGTTGTTCCGATTTTCTTAAAAAATAAAGATTGTTAATGACTTAGTTTCTAAGTCATAATAGATAATCTAGATAGATATCCCCTTTAGGATATAATACTTTAGAGACAATAGTTTCTTATGCAGTAAGAATTGACTTGAATTAGTTCATGTCTCGAGATTCTTGACTGGCATTTAGAAAGCCCTATTAGGTATTTGTTTATCTAGTAATGACGTTTCTAAGCTTTAATTACCTTTAGAGGTTATGTGTCTGACACAATTTGCTAATCAGTTATTTACAATTGTTGTGAATAGTTGAATGCAAATAGTAAAGCTAAAGAAAGGAGATGTGTATATTTGTGTATAGAAAGTATCGATTTTCACAATACTACAACTATAGGTATTGGATACCAGATCTCCCGTCTAGTTATTTGAAATATTGGTTAACGATTGTTTTGATATTTGATATCGGAACTTGCGACTATTGGATAGTCACTTGTTCTTTATAAACAATTGTTACATATTTTATAATAACTAGTAGTGTCATTGACGTAGAGATAAACATAAGGAGAAATTATTCGGTAAAGTAAATAATTTAGAACGGTGCTTTATGAATTTAATCACTTAAGTATTGGATGCTCATTCCGTATGGTAAATGATGGTTTGATACTAGATCACACTATACATCCTTATCCATTTAATGAATATTGTATTCAGGAAAGTGATTAAGATCTCATTTAACCAATGATTGTCATTGGACCACCAAATTTATTTAAACTGATACATTGGATGTATGTGGTTTAATAAATAATAATTGCTTAAGGTAGCTTTCTTTACTTCGTAACTTAGTTGATGAATTGTCATAACTTAGTTACGTGTTTCTGAAGGAACACATATTGAAAGTCTTGAAAGTATCAAGTACTTTCAATCCGTTCTGATGAAACGTAGATTGAACATTTTTGACTTGTTCAAATATATTCAATCTAAAGGATTTAGAGAATTCTATCCTCAAAATTCATAACATGTCTTTGAACTGTTCAAAGATCTTTGATACGATCAAACGTATGAATTTAAAGCAATTAGTTCTAAGGTTATTTAGTGAATATGATTCATATTCAATATTGTTCTTCCACGATTCCATCTTGATGGAATTGAGTAGTGGGAGCAATCGAATCTTATATGATTTGATTCGTCTGATATTGAAAGTTACCGAATTAGTTTCAATACTCTTGGGGTTATACTCCAGTAACACTAATTCATCTCTTTAATTAATGTTCCATTATTTTCTACAGTTGCATATATGATATGTATAGGTAGAAAATTTGAATCTTGAAAAGTTTGAGATTTCAATCTTTCTTTTATATAATAGTTATATAATGGAAATTACTTACACCTCGGAGGTATAAGTAAAAGTTTATCGTTTATTCTGTTTAAATAGAATATTGTATTCTATTTAATAGAATATCTTTCCTACGATTCTAAGTAATAAAATCGTTTTATTACTTGGTGTGTAACATCAGATGTTAACTATTGTAGAAAAGACTTGACTTATTGAAGTCAAATGTGAGAATGATAAATTATAAATGGAACTACGTAATTAATAAGATGAAACAACCCTTATACATCTTCCGTACATGTCCAATAGGATAACAGAATCATTCACGAGTATTTGATACTTAATGGTTCCGTTGTTTTCTTACTGAAGAAAAAATTATCCTATAACTTATAATGGAAGCGATATTTGATATCGATTCTGGAAGTTCACCATTGAACCTTAGATCTAAGATTGTTCATAGCTTACTATGATCAAGTTTTGAACTTGATTACGCTTTCATTATGAATTAGTTCATGATATGTGCTAATTGTTTGCACAACGGAAGCAATGTTAGCTTATTAAAGGTTTGACCTTTATAGTATGACAGTGAGAAAAGTTATACTCAGCAATCTATTGTAGATTCTGAGAAAACTTATCTCTAGTCACACTAATTGAACAATTAAAGATATATTGGTTAATGTTGATAATAAACTGTATATTTTAGCTAAAGAATGCAAAGTGGCGTTTTTGGATGACTTATTCAGATAAGAGATCAGTTGTGATTTCCTTATTTGAAGAGTTCATTCTGAAATGGCCCTAGAGTTTGTGTTCTGCTGAAATTGCAGTTTAGTGTGCTAGCTTATAGAGCCTATTGTAGACTCGGATAAGTCTTCCAGAAATATGTGTTCTCTATTTTTTGATATCGTCAGATTGTCTGATCTTGTCAGAGTATAGAGAATACATATGTGATTAGAAGGGTTAGTGGGAGCGTACAAATTACTTTCTAGTGTTATATATCCTAACGACATTATCATTATTATAGTAATAATGAGATGTTTGTGAGGTAAAAGATTTACCTAAGTCTTCTTTACTCCGTGAAAGCAATGGGAGTAGTCTCTGTTATATTTGATATAAAGTTTTATATATGATATGAAACTTGGAGACTTGTGAGATACCCCTATTAGTCGTACATTAGATATGATCTAATGAAGGACATAACAAGGCTATCTGTATGACAGTTAGTATAACTGTTCGACAGTTATTGTATGTCTTATACATATTATTCATCTTTCGTAAAGGATGATTCCTTTTTCGAAAGAGATATTGATTAGAATGTCTAAACAATATTATGTATCATTTGATGATGACACAGTGAATACTTTATTACATGCGATTATCGATGTCGATTTAATCGTAATTGTTACGAGTTATTTTGACATATTATAGACCATATGATGGATCTTGAAACACGTTCTTTGTGATCTTTGAGATATTAAGAACGAGTTTCTAATTCATGGAGAATATAGTCTGCAACAATTTGGGTCATATTAGTTTTGAGACTAATTATGACGTTAGACAGTCTACGTCATAAAGAGTCACAAAAGATGCAGTGGGAGTGTCACGAAGGATTCTACTATTTAGTGGAATCAAATGCAACTTTTGAAGTATTGACTTATGAAGTTGCATAGTGACCTTTTAAATTAGAAGTTTTTGAATTGTGATTGTGCTTACGGTTGTCTTCATAGTATTTTGGATTTGATCCTTAAATACTTGGACAACTCAGTAGCTATAGCACAATACTGATGTAGCATCAGAGTCATATTAATGTATAATCTAGATTCTACAAAATATGAATGATGTTGACTAAGGGAAATGATAGAGTTTGTTTGACAAACTCGATATTTCATAGCGGACTTGTTTTTGTTGCCTACCTCTTAAGTACTGGGTGAGCTTTTGAGGACCATGTGCATACGATGCACATTGAGACGTGTATATGATACCGTGGATTGGCACTAGAGCAAGTGGGAGTGTTGGGGTTGGTGCTCAGAGCGCCAATCCGGACCGTATTTATGTCTGATTCATGAATACGAACATCCCTTTATTCCATAATATTACTTATTTATGGTTGCACCTCTTGTTCTTATATACGTATTCGATCTGATTACGATTAGATTGAAACTAAATGTAGTTTAGTGATATGTATATATTAGACAAAGGCCTGATAATATTTAATGCAGTACACAGTTACAAAGTTAGTTTGTAATTGACATTGGGAAGTGTAACTCCTATATGAATATTATCAAACATAGTTCCTGGTCAAGATTTGCTAACACGGGTCGGTTAGTCAAATCCGTTGAGACCAGTACATGTCGTATATCGAGACTTGGTCCGATGGTTTATCCCAATGAACCATGAGTCTATGGAGACTCGTATAGACATGTAGGTGTTTATAGTGGATAAACACTGAACGGCTCACCGAAGATTCTTAATGGATGGTACGCCAACGTCAATAAGAATCTTCTCGGGTTGAGTAGCATAGTGGTCCTTCGACTTGAGACACCACTGTGGATGTATGAGACATCCTCCACACTTAGATGGCAGTCACGTCACCGATCTATTTAGATCATACCTCCGCCTGTTCGTTGGGTGTGGATCGATCCTCAGGATATCCTGTGTGTGTTAAGATAGGATCCGTCAGTTCTGTGTACAGAGCATAGGTAGTCCATATATTATTAGCAGTCTGTTAAATCTGTGGCCACAGTATACATCGGAAGTAAGTTCCGAGTGTTATTTAGAGATTGCTAATAGATACGTCGACGGGATAATACCTATAGAGATTTGACGTTTACATCTATATCTCTGGGATTATCCGGATACCTGTGACGGAGGGATTATACGTATGCAATGACCTCGACCTGTATGATTCAGCGAGATTATCCGTGATCGTCATAATCTACGGGTGGATAGATTATGGACATGAAATTGGATTTCATGACGGATATACCTGAATCTAGAGAGTCTCAATAATGAAACATACTCGTAGAGCACTAGAGCAACATTTATGAATAATGATGATTATTTATAAATCGTTTAATCGTTAAACAAAAAATACATGCGAACGGGCCGAACCGTCATTTCCTAATTAATGTGTATTTGTATTTAATATATGATATTATTAAATACACATTAATAAATGGTCAAATAAAGGTATTTGACATATATCATCAATATATGTATTTGAGATATTTAAAGTAAATATAATACATATATTTGATATATTTGTATTTAATTAATTAATTAATTATTTAATTGTCAAATGATTAATATAATTAAAATATAAATATATCACCAAATGATAAAGTTAGGAAATGATTATAAGTTGCAATTGTTGACTTATACATTAAAGGAAAAGGTTGTCAAATTGATTTTGACTTCTTAAGATATTTGTTCAAAATTGTTTGAAAAATAAAAATATTTTTTTCTTTATTTCTTGCTAATTTCGGCCAAGACACTTTAAAATATAAGTGTTATATTTTTCTAAGTTGCATTTGTTGACTAAATTAAATATCTTTAAAGTTGTTTTAGATATTTAACCAAGTTGAACAAATGAAATACAAATGAAGATGAAATTAATATTCTAGCATTTCCTTTAGTGAAATTCGGCCAAGGCCTTCTTTGGCCAAGTATATATTGATTTCATTTCATTTGAAATGTTAACCTAATACACTTTATACAAACAAACTCCATTGAAGAAACTTTGAAAGCTTGAGAGAAGAAAGACTTATCAAGGAAAAAGCTTGGAATTTAGTAAGTTTTTCAAACTTACTATTAGAGAGGAATATGTTCCTTAGGTTCTAGGCTTCAACATATGTTGTTCTTAGATAATTTCTTTCTTTATTTCTTTGTGTTTTTGTTGATGGAAGTTTGAATGAAGTGTTGAGCATGTATGGTGAAGAAAGGATGTAACTATTGTAGTTATATGTATTCTTTTAAGGTTTATGAAACAATGTTGCTATTCTAGAGTTGTTGACCCACTCTTAAATGACCTAGATTTGATCTTGAGTTTTTTCATTGTGTTGAGACTTGAATTAGATGAAAGATTGATGATTGAAACATTTGATTTAATGTAATTAGCCTAATTTGTCCAATTTGTGGAAATTGAAAAATTAGGGTTTCTAACTAATTCCAAAATTGGGGGTTTTCATATATTTTGTGTATTTATGTGTGTATAAGATGCATGCAAAGTTTCATGTTGATTGGATTTCATTAAGATGAGTTTTGAAGCATGAAATGACCAAATGGTCAATAATGCCACCAAATGTGGCTCACGGCATTGTGAGGGATTTTTGGGGATTTTGTGGCTTTTGGTGTTTTGATGTTTTGAACATGCTAAGTTCATCTTAGAAATGATTTAGAATCATTCAAAATTGATTGGATCAATTTCGGACTAAAATGGACAAAATACCATATAAGGGTAATTTGGTAATTTCACTTGAATTTGATTCATTTGAAATTTTATTTCATAATTTGATTATTGGAATATTAAATAAACATGTTTATTTAATTAATCCGAGAAAAAGTTTTGAAATCGGAAGATTCGATCTTCCGCCGCTTCCGCTGCGTTACCGGATATAGCCCCTAAAACCCCTTCAATTTAGTACTTCCCAACTAGCGCCGCGAGCCTAGAAACGGCGTCGCCCAGGTCCTGTGTCCCACAGTCTGGAAACTCCACTGGGGATAGAGAATTGGCCCCGAAATATTGTCTTGTAATGTTTGGATTTATGTTTTAATTGACCATGTCTATAGTGGATAAAGTGGGGGTTTAATCAAGGGCACTTTGAGGCTAGGTAATGGTTTGGTGTCTTCCTTCACTCACTACCTTTCTAGAAGGAAAAGTTGTGAGGACACCTATATGACCATCTACTCGTAGCCTTTGTGATGGACTAATTTGGAGGACTCGTTGTTTATTCCTGACACCAAGCGATAAGAGCCTAATAGGCTTTGGGTATTTAAGTGAGCCTCGCTCCACCTTCCCTCTGGGGAATCTACAACGGGAAATCCATTTGACAGTCCGTCACACACCATAGCTCATTGGCACGTACCTTAGTGTATAAAAAGGGATACGCTCACTTGGTCGCTTGAACCCTTGAGTGGGGAGACCTAGTTGTGGGCTATCCTTCGCCGGTGAGAGCCTTTGTCCATACTCTTGCAAATCCACCCATAGACCGGTTTGTATGATTAAAGTAACAATTATTTCCTTGAGAATGTGCTTATGGACCATCCTCATTTGGATGTGGTTGGACTATTGTCAGAAATGCGGGCTTGCTGGGCCATTTAAACTGGGGCAAGTTCGTACCGTATGACTATTAGGCCCAAGGCTTCTGAAATGTTGATGGGCCATTATGTAAAAATTATTATGTTATGTTTGCATTATCGCCCTTCTATGCTTGTGTTTGGGAACATCATCGTTTGGACCCATTTGGACCATTTGTCATGGGATATGGACTTGTTGGGCCATTTAAACTGGGACAAGAATGTATTCCATGACTATTGGGCCAAAGGCGTCTAAGTGTTGATGGGCCACCTTGTGCTTGTGTTCGGAGTATTATCATTTGGATTTAGTTGGGCTCCTTGCCATAAGATATGAACTCGTTGGGCCATTTAAACTGGAACGTGTTCACTCTTATGACAGTCAGCCCAAAAGCTTCTAAAATGATAATGGGCCGACTGGTTTGAAAATTTTATTGACTTAGTATGATTTATATGTTATATGCCTCTTATGCACATCATGCATACATACATCATGTTAACCCTTGTGTTCTGAAAGCCATCATAGATTCCCGTTGGGTTAGAAAAAGGGAAGACTCATCAAAATACTGGAAACAGACATGAGTGAATCAGATATTGAGGTGTCTCGTATGGATCAGTTGGAAAACGGTCTCGCCAAGGTCACTGAACAGTTGCAAGCCTTGACTACTGCCATGACAAATATGGTTGTGCCCCGTGCTGGGGGAAATTCTGAGAATGTAAGGCGCGAGGAGCCTCCGAATGGGTTGGGGGATGATATCCCCGCTTTTGATGATGATATGGCAGAGTATGCAACAGACAGAGTGATTGGGTCTCAAGCCGAGATACAGAAACTCAGGGATCAGGTTGAATCCGTTACCCGCAAGATGAGGGGTAAGAATGAAGATTTGCTAGATTATGAGACAATGAAGTTTGAGGAGCAGTTGCCAGCGCAGTTTAAGATGCCGGATTTGGCTAAGTTCAATGGGAATGGAGATCCGAGGGTGCATCTCCGTCAGTATGTGTCTGTTATGAGTTCAGTTGGCTTGTCTCAGCGCCAGGTACAGAAAATGTTTGGGATGTCACTCGAGGGGGCACCCGTAGTATGGTACCATAACCTGGACAAACAGGTTAAGGAAGATTGGAGGGAGCTAGCTGATGCTTTCTTAAAACAATATGTCACGGACCTGGAGATTGACTTGTCACTCCGTGACTTAGAAAATATCAAGCAGAAGCCGGAGGAAAATTTCAAGGAATATGTGGACCGCTGGAGGAGCCAGCTTCTGAAGATGCAGACCCGGCCCTCAGAAAAGGACCAGATCAAAATGATAATCAAGGGCACCAAGCCCTCTATTTATGGCAAACTGAGGAGAATGACTTCGATAATTACTGATTTTTGACAGCTGAGAGAGACAGTTATGGATATTGAGGAGGAGGAAGCCGAGAACAGAAAGTTTTATGGACAGAACAGAAGGAATATTGGGGGACATTCAGGGACTATGCCTGCTACTGCTGAGGTCACTGCCATTAAGAACAGACGATTTTCTAACCTTGGTAAGCCTCTTTCAAAGGTATTCGAAAAGCTGAAGGCGCAAGGACTCTTAAAACCTTTGGAACCTAGGCCCATTCCAAATCCTGTGCCACCTCACATGAACTTAAACTTATACTGTCACTTCCACCAAGAAAAAGGCCATGACACCGACAACTGCGCCCGCCTCAGACATGAAATCCAAAACCTCATCGATGCCCATACAATACCCGACTCAGAGAAAGAACAACCCAGTGCCTACATGATCAACTCTGGCCTACCCGAAACCCTTGTCCTCCAAACTCTCAACCACTCAGCTTCATAAGAATAAGGGATAACAATGGTGAAGAACCATGGGTTGAAGAAGAGGGCACTGTTGTTTCTCCTAGTTTATCTTGCACTTTTAATAAAGACATTGATTTTGTTTACCTGTTCGAACGTTTCCTCAACAATAATAAAGGCGATCATTTCATTTATCTGCCTAAAACTATTACTTTCAAACTTGCAACATGAGTGTGTTCAATCTTGGTAATGTGATGCTCAGAGCGTAGGGAATCCTCAAAAGAAGCAAACAGAAAAGATAAGTTAGCCATTCAGGAATTGGGAAATTGAGACAGTGGGACTGTTAGACTTGGAAAGAAACGGGTTCCTGGAACAAATCAGGGTAGACAGGTGGAAATGGTACTTTCCCTAAGAGAAGAATGGTCATCAATGGAATTGACGGAAGACCTAACCCAACGAGATAGGAAACTCATTCACGCATGCATGCATACACGTAACATATTTTGCATTCCTTTTTGTGTTTTGTGTTTGTTTTGTGTTCACAGGTTTTGAAGAAGAAATAGAGAAAGCGGCAAATGAAAGCCAGTCAGAAGCATCAATATTAGCATCAGTATCAGCATGGGGGCGAAGCCCATATCAATATCAACATAGGGGCGAGGCCCATATCAATATCAGTTTGAGGGCGAGGCCCACATCAGTATCAGCATGGGGGCGAGGCCCATATCAATATCAACATAGGGGCGAGGCCCATATCAATATCAGTTTGAGGGCGAGGCCCACATCAGTATCAGTTCAGGGCCGAGGCCCACATCATCTTTAGCTTGGGGGCGAGGCCCATGTCAGCTCGGGGGCGAGGCCCATGTCAGCTCGGGGGCGAGGCCCATATTAGTATCAGATCGAGGGCGAGGCCCATATCAGTTCAGGAAGAAAGCCTATATTTGGTTCAGCTCGGGAATAAAGCTCAAGGGGAAGAAAGCCTCATGTCAGTATAGTTTGAGAACAAAGCTCAAGGGGAAGAAAGCCTCATGTCAGTATAGTTTGAGAACAAAGCTCAAGGGGAAGAAAGCCTCATGTCAGTATAGTTTGAGAACAAAGCTCAAGGGGAAGAAAAGCCTCATGTCAGTATAGTTCGGGAATAAAGCTCAAGGGGAAGAAAGCCTCATGTCAGCCTCATATCAGTATAGTTTGAGAACAAAGCTCAAGGGGAAGAAAGCCTCATGTCAGTACAGTTCGGGAACAAAGCCCACACTCAGTGCAGTTCAAGAAGAAAGCCTACATTCAGTTCAGTTCAGGAAAAAAGCCTGCATTCAGCTCAGTACGGGAATAAAGCCCACATCCAGTGCAGTTCGGGAATAAAGCCCACACTCAGTCCAGTTCAAGAAGAAAGCCTAGAGGAATAAAGCCTCATCTCAACACAGTTCGAGAATGAACAAGCCGGGAATGGCACTCCAAGAATGGAAGCACAGTTCGAGAATGGACTACATCACAGCACGGTTCGAGAATGAACCAGGGGTCGCAGCACCTCACCATCCAAATCAACTCAACTCAACACATGGTAAGTCAAGTGGCAGCTGGCGAGCCAGGTAAGTGAAAATACATTGCATGTACTTTGATAGGATTGTCACTGTCACACACTGCACAAGTCCCATCAAAGTGGGGGCGACTGTAGGCACTGCATTTTTACACATAAGTCCCTATGATGAGTCTCATTTTGGAGACACTACCTTTTAAGTCACGGAGGTCACGGAAAACGGACATCGGAAGGGGGAATTCAGAATAAACAAGGTTCACTGTTTTCGTTGGTGCTACGTTCGTGTATACGTTCGAACGTCAGGCAGATTGCGGACGTTGGTGCCGCGTTTGAGTAAGCGTTCGAACGGTGTCGGTAATTCTGGTTTTGCTGCTAGCCTCACATTAAGCCCAATTCACCCAAACCTTGGCCCACACGCCCAAGCCCACTTAAAACACATATTTAACACATGGTGAAATCAAAACAAATCTAAAAATCATATACCAAATTAAATAAAATACTTACACAAATTAAAGAAATTGCATGCCTAATTAAAATCAACCAACAAACTAAATGCCTAATCTAAACCAATCAAATATAATCATACCAAGTTAAAATCAATCAACCAATATATTATTCCCAAACTTAAAATATTATATGCCTAATCAACATAAACTAAATATTCAACCTTCCCTATCTAGCCAAGATTTGTTCCCCCTCAATCTTTGACTTCCCTTATCCAAGCCAATCAAATCCCTTTCCTTGTCAAGCCTAACCCTTTGCCTATAAAAAAAACCCTTCACCAACCTTCTCAAAGGTAGCGAGCTCATAGGGACAACTCTCCCTCACTCTCAATAACAAAAGGATCACAAACCAAAGAACCCCCATCGCCTTGACCAAAACACATCCCGAACAGCCCCCCTCACCTCACCGAAAAACACATCCCCAGCAGCCCTAAACACACACATAAAACAGCCCCCGAACCACACCATAACACCACCGAAAATAACACCCAAAACAGTAGCCAAAACATCCCAAAAACAGTAACTAAAATACAGCAGCAAAACAGTAGCAGCGGCAGTGAATCGGAGTCAAAACAGCAGTAAAAGACGGAGGACGACGACCCAAAACAGTAAGACAACGAACGAGAGCAGTGAACCGGAAAAGTTGCGGAGCTTTACCCCTTCCGATCTTCGTGAAACGCGAGTCCGAGAGAGGACTTAAAAGGTTAGACCTGAGGGCACTTTTTCATTAGTTTCTATCCGTTTCTTTTGTTATTGAATTTTATTCGCATGAGAGTCGTTTATGGATGCATGTTGTGGCTTGAATGAAATGGAAGAGTGTCGTCTCTTGTGGTATATAGGATGGAAACCCAGACGTAAATTCCGTAGCCGAATCCGAATGGACGGTAGTGCGGTCTGTACTTGGGACACAACTCAACGTACCACTTGAGTAAACGGCACCTTCTCTTGTTTTGTGTTGCTTTGGTCTACCTATTTCTTGTTATTTAAATTCTGCATGTCGGTTATTTGTGTATGATATAATCGAGTGCATGGGCTCAGTAAGTGCGATGAAAGGTCCCCTAATCGGAAGGGTTAAAATCCTTCACCACGATGCTTTGCCGCGCCGGTTGATGTGTGTTTGGTTGAATGTGAGACACGTTCAATCGGACATACTTAGTTGAATATGATTGTCTTTATGTTTGTATGCATGATGTGATATGACGCGCATGGGCTTAGTATGTTGGTCTAAAGGTCCTCTCTTTGAGAGATCAAGAGCCCCCCAAAAGGCCACATTTACGGTAGTACTTCGCCGCGCCCCCTTTATTTTGTTGTTTATGTATTGTGTCCCATTTCATGCATCAGGTCTGTTCCCGTTCGAACGCGTTTACGAACGCAACTCGAACGCGCATGCATTTTGCCTTATCATGCATCAGGTCTCATTTTCGTTCGAACGCGTTATCAAACGCCATACGAACGCGAGCATTCTGTTTCATTTACGTTCGAACGCGTTATCAAACGCCATACGAACGCGAGCATTCTGTTTCATTTCCGTTCGAACGCGTTATCAAATGCCACACGAACGCGAACCTTCTGTTTACCGTTCGAACGCGTTTACGAACGCTACACGAACGCACACACACTGAACTGAGTCTGTCTTATCATATTCATGCATAATTGCCTCTTGGTTGATCTTTCTTGTGTTATATAGCCAACCGTATTATTTGTATTCTTGCATTTATCCATTCTATGTGTTCTTGGGATTGTAATCAAGCATGATTAGGCTGTTAGCAGGTTATTTGGTTAATAGGCTCATGAGATAGTACTCAAGCATGATTAGGTTGTTCTTAGTTTTCCATATCATAGGATTGAAATATGTTCATGAGATTGTCATGTGATGTTGCATGTTGTGATGAACTTGTTGATGTATGCATATGAATCTAGAAGCATGATATTTTTGGAAATAAATGTTATTTAAGCCTGGTTAAATTATTACATAAACCATTTTATTACAAGTGACATAAGTAAGGGACCATTCCGAACCCAACGGTTTGAGGTCTTTCCTTGCGAGGGGTGAGTGCGGCCTTAAATCTTTGTCCCGGTTCACACCGGATGGCGACTCCATATTATTTAGTACTTCCCAACTAGCACCGCGAGCCTAGAAACGGCGTCGCCCAGGTCCTGTGTCCCACACAAGTATTTGAACAGTACGACAATGACAAAGATGAAATTTCTCCTTTTGGGAGGATGAATGTTCTGAGGGTATTAGCCACTCTTCGACCAAGTATGGAGTTCAGACTTAGTTTCCTGGATTTGACCGACCTGAGGACATAGCATGGTGCATGTTTCACAGACCGACAACATCAGAGTTGAGACCGATCATTTTAGCCCAGTATCTCGGTTCAGTCCTATCATTCATCTTGGATCGGGAGATTGAGCTCGGATATTTTGGGTCTGATCTAAAGTAGTTGGAGTATTTAGGCACAATGTTTGGCCGTCCTCATGACGCCCGACATGTGACCGGGACTGTTTAGACTTTTCCCTATGACATGTACCACTGTATGAGAAATCTTTACAGGCTGTCATCATAATTGTTGAGTGTGGTAGTGTATAAAATAAAGTGATTCGATGAGGAGTCAGATGGCAGGCTTGCTTTCGGCGATGCAGTTGAGGAAGAAAGCCCGTCAATCGGCCGAAAATCCTTGTGGCTGACGTCATAAAGATATGGGAACAATGTTGTATTTTACTTAGTATATAAAATGAGGGTAATCTCATTTGTAAGGGTTAGCAAATCTCACTCAAGTACTATTTGTAAAATGCCATAAAACAAAAAGCTCGGTAACACTTGACCACCTTTGAAAAGAGGTTAGCCGAGCTCAATTTGGTAATAAAAACCAATATTCTACTTTGTTCATGTAGACATAGGTTAGATTTATTCTGCCGAACCACGTAAACCCTCTTGTCGATTTTGAGTTTGTTTCGTCTTCTGCTAAGTTTTATTTTGGTCCATGTAACCAAACAAATTAACGATCGGAGGAGGATTGTTCTGGGAGCAGTATTCTGAGCTTGCCCTTAGAATGAAAATCACTCATCAACAATTGGCGTCCTCTGTAGGGAAAGAGCAAAAAGCAGCTTGCGTAG
Organism: Zanthoxylum bungeanum; assembly: GCA_019454045.1. Classification (NCBI taxonomy): domain Eukaryota; kingdom Viridiplantae; phylum Streptophyta; class Magnoliopsida; order Sapindales; family Rutaceae; genus Zanthoxylum; species Zanthoxylum bungeanum. The sequence continues at coordinate 68,465 of SKCR01027385.1, read as the reverse complement.
TAAGACAATGGCAGAAGACAGAAACCATATATCAGCGGAGAGTTCAACGACAGAGTGGATAGAGAAAATGGAAGAAAGTATAAGAAAGGAAAATGAGACAAATCGGATCAGAGATCGCAAGAAGGAAGAAGGTGGACGAGAGCAATGGAAATGGGGGAAGAAACGCTCAAAGAGTTAGAGCAGCAATAGCTCTCCTCACTAAGCCGTATAATGAAATGTAAAAAATGTTACCAGTGGTCACCCATTAGCACTAAGTAGTAGAAAGAAATATAACGTCAAAAATGGATGACACTTGCACGCTGCCGGTCGTAAGCGAACAAGTTCCTCATAAAGAAGGTGCGACGTTTGTTCGGCTTGCCGAGTATTTAGATTCACGGCCAAGATAGTCCTCATAGAGCGGCAGGCGAACATGTATGACTATGACACTAGATCTGTATCCATCAGTGCTGTCGGCCTACTATATGGTAGCCATCTAAGATGATATGGAGGGACAAGAAGCTTACGGTAGACAACTCAGAAATTAGGGTGTAAGTTGACGATAGAGACATGCATTGTACAGAGGTACTTTTAGAACGTTCGGCATAAAGGGACCATGTTAACTTGATCGAAAATTTCAAAATCAAGTTCAGACCAGAAGAGAATTATTGGACGACCAGACAAAGAATCAGAAACTTATTGTAAAGTCACTCTTGAAACGACTCGCAAAGAGTTGTAAAAAGTGCAATAGATCCTCTGAATATGAATAAGGCTTTCTCTTTTAAATTAAAAACTTGTCAACTTTACTTGTTTGTTAATTGAATGTGAAAGTAATATTCAATATTCCTGAGATGTGCTCGGGGTGAACGGGTGTTCAGTAGTTGGGAAGGACACCAAGTCCGTGGCATATCAACCTCGGGTGTCATTATCAAACCCCCGGATGGAAGTATTCGGACCTAGGTATTTTCACATTTGAGGATCCAGAACGCGTCAAGGGATAGAGTACATGTGGGAAAAGCGTGAACCCCTCGTGGCACGCCAATCCCGGGTGTCATTATCAAATCCCCAAGGCCAGAGCGTTATTACCCCATGACTCGCATTTTTGAGGAACAGCTCGGGTAAGCCGGACCCAGGGAGGTTTCTGCCCCTACGAGTTATCAGGCCGATCCCGTTGAGAACCACCAGGCACATGGCATGGGGACGGCCGAATGGCCTCCATGACCATTGTGTCCTCGGGTAAACCGGACACATTGAGGTTTCTACCCTGCGAGTTGACTGGTGAATCCCGTTGAGAACCACCTGACATATGGCATGAGGATGGCCAAATGACCTTCATTACCTTTGTAACCTTGGGTAAACCGGACCCAGAGAGGTTTCTACCCCTGTGAGTTGCTGGTGAGTCCTGCTGAGAAATATCAGGTGCACAGTACGGGGAAGGCCCTAGTGCCACCGTGACTTTTGAAACCTTAAGGGGTGGCGAACACAGGGATATTTCTTCCTCGTGGATAGTCTGCCTAACCACCTCGGATCAGAAGAAGCATAACATGGGAAAGTTTCTACCCTCATAACGCTTGGAGACTCCAGACCCACCCAGTATTGACCCAGGTTCATGGCTTTGGCCGCTCACCGATCCGTAGCCCGGCTAGCCGGTACACTGAATTGTAAGGTTCAAAATTGTTGTTTTGGGGAGCATTAGGCAGGACGCTACCTCGGGGCATCCGAGTTGTTATCTTTTCAAGTTTGTGTGGAGTATGTGCTAAGTCACCTCTGCAGTACTAACTTTGTCATGTTTCCACTTTTTATTTCTGTTAATGCCTGGTAAAGGGACGCCTACGCCGGGATCCACGAAGCCTTAGAAGTTGAAGATTTGTTCCACTGGCTCAAGGCTCCATTCGTTCCGTCGAAGCCATTTGTTATACTGGCTCGGGGCTGCATTCGTTCCTCCAAGACCATTTGATTCTACAATTGGTCCGGGGAGGTGACATTCTCTCGGAGCCAAGTGTATTGCTAGCTCGAGGTCAGGTTACGTCTCACCTAACGGATTATCATTGGCATGGGGTCGGAGCATCTCCACCATGGTCGGATCTCAATTGGTCCGAGGAGGTGATATTCCCTCGGAGCCAAATGTACTGCTAGCTCGGGGTCAGGTTACGTCCCACCGAGTGAATTATTATTGGCATGGGGCCGGAGGATCTCCGTCATGGTCGAATCTCAATTATTCTTAGGAGGTGCATTCCCTCGGAGCCAAATGTACTGCTAGCTTGGGGTCAGGTTACGTCTCACCGAGTGGATTATCATCGGCATGGGATCAGGGCATCTCCCCCATGACCTGATCTCAATTGGTCTGGGGAGGTGACATTCCCTCGAAGCCAAGTGTACTACTTGCTCGGAGTCGGGTTACGTCCTATCGAGCGGATTATCATCAGCATGGGGTCGGAGCATCTCTCCCATGGCCGGCTCTCAATTGGTCTGAGGAGGTAACATTCCCTCGGAGCCAAGTGTATTGCTAGCTCGGGGCTCGGATTACGTCCCACCAAGTGGATTATCATTGGCACGACGATAGAGCATCTCCTCCATAGCCAGATTCTAATTGATCGGGATTAGAACTTCTAATCACATTTAGATTTTGAAGAACGAGTTAGCAAGTTAGAAATAGAAATCATGCCAAGTATGAAAGGCAGGAAGTAAAACATCTATTGAGATACAAAAAGGGGAAAGTGTAAATATTATTACAAAAAAATATATAGATTGTTTGTTACACAGGGCCCCCTTGGGGTCACTGATAAGTGTGGTTTATACACACTTATTGCAGTATTTTTAGCTTACTGTTTTGTTATAATTCGAGATATTTAATGACATTTATAGTTTATTTTCTATTGTTATTTGTAGGAACATTAATACATGGATCCTGAAATATTTACAAGTATTTTGGAACTTTTGGGAAGACAGAAAGAATACAGGAGTATAGGCGCCATGGCGCCATCATTCCACACAACTTCCAGAGGGATGGGCGCCATGGCGCCCATCAATCACAAGTGAGTGGCGTCATGGCGCCATTCAATCACAAGTAAAAGGGCGCCATGTCGCCAAAAGGATAACTTAAAGAACAAGAGCGCCATGGCGCCCACAAGCCATACAAAATGCCGAGATTTGGGCGTCATGGCGCCAGTTAGACAAGTCAGACGCGCTCCAGGAATATAATCTTAGGGTTTTCAATAATCCTAATGATACCCAAAGACTCCCAGACTCCACTATAAATATAACGGTTCGTCCAATACTCAAGGGAGGCTAATACACTGCACAAAACACAAAAATAATATTTTTAGCGATCCAATGAGAGGATTGAAGAGCGAAAAGAGGAGACAAGAGCTGTAATATCCGGAGAAGAAGAGATTCAATTCGGGTTATATCTTTTTATTTCTTTCTTTGAACTCTAATGATTTCCATTAGATTCATGACTTATTATTCATTGTTTTATTTTATTGTCATGAACTAACTCCTTAATTCTAAAGAATGATGTAATCTATGCTTGAACCTTATATTGTGTTTATCAATTTTGTGATGAAGTTTTATTCAGTTTATTTATATTCTTTTGAGTTTAATGCTTCTTGATTGTTGGCCACAATTTGAGATGATGAATGTTTAGAATCTATCACTCGAGAGAGGAGATTTTGAATAGATCTAGAGAATATAACCTAGGATTTTATAGAGTTCGAGAGAATCTGTAGTCCTTTGAAGTCGTTAATATAGAATCACAGGGCGTAATGAGTTGTTAACTATTGGATTTTTATAGAGATATCGAAGTCTGTAGTTAATGATCTTTTCACTCGGCACTCGAGATAGGGAGTGGATATTTTAGGAGTCTTGACTTATAAACAATATAACTGAACAAAGATTAATTGGCATAACGAATACATAGGTGACAGCTAAGTGAAATCAGGATCCAGAATCTCTATCGTATTAGTTCCTCATATTTTATTGTTTTTATATTTATCTATTATAAATCTTTATTATTTGTTTTCTAAATAAAGTTAGGATTATCAATTGTAGTACTTAATGCGAGTTAACGCAATCCCTGTGGGTTCGACACTCTTTCACTGATTTATACTAAAACTTGACACCGTACACTTGCGGTACGATATAAAAATATCACAACAAGTTTTTGGCGCCGTTGCCGGGGATTGTTTGTTTAATTCACATTAATACTACTACCAAGTAATCTTACCTTTAATTTAGAATTTTATTTTATTTTTGTTTTTATTTTTATTTTTGTTTTTATTTATTTCCTTTATTTTTGTCTTAAGTTTTATTGTTGTTTTTATTTCTTATTTTTATTTTATTTTATTTTATTTTTTTATATTTTTCGTACGAGGAGAGTTGAAAAAGAAGCAATGGCAGATCCTGTTAGTGCACTGATAGCTCAAGTATCGTCCCTCACGGTTCATCTAGAATTATTTACAAATCAAATGAGCCAACCGTCTATTGAAGTTGTTTCTGCTAATAGAATGTTTTTACCCAACAGAGCAGAATTTGAATAAGTACTGTATGTGAACAATTGGAACTTCAACAACTGTAGATGCGGTCCTATGCCAAATTATTATCATCCGAATTTTTCATATGCTGAGATGGAGAACGTTTTACAACATCCGCATGGCTTCAATTATCCAAAAGCTGAACAGAAACCTTCCTTAGAAGACCTCATGAGCACTTTTGTAGCTACAGCTTCAGAGAGGTTTGAGAAGAATGATTCGAGGCTGAACAACATCGAAACACGTATGGACAATATAGAGGCAACAATGAAATCTTTAGAAGCGCAAATTGGGTTGCTTGTTTCTTCCATGGCCAATCAACAGACATGGGTGTTTCCGATTAATACTGAAATCAACCCCAATGAGCAATGTCAAATCATAACCTGCGGGAGCGGAAAAGAGTTTAAAGACACCTCTCATGACTTAGGCAGTAAAGAAGATGAAGTGGTATTTCAGGAGGAAATAGTAACAGAAGAAGAGAACAAATGTGAATTGATAATGAAAGGTCAATATGAAGAAATCACCTTCAGTGTTTTCAGAGCCACGCCAAGTTCTCAAGGTGATGCAGACCGTCACATGATAGATACAGTAGAAAATGGAGTTGAAACCAGACAGAGTGAATCAGTATTTCAGCAACCTATGAGTATAATGCAGCCATGCATAAAGGAAAATTCTCTACAACTAAACTCGAAACCACTCCCAAAGGGCCGTAAAAAGAGGAAAAGAAAAGTCAGTGCTCACTTGGAGATGACCTCTGGAAGGTTAAAAAGGAGGCCGAGCCAATTTTTCCGAATGTGCAGTCCAAAATTTCCATTTGAGGGAAAATCTACATATCCTGGGGGACCATCTATAGATAAATTACCACAGCCTGCCAAGTTGTCTTTTTCATGTCATAAGAACCGGTGGATACCAAAGAAGAAAGAAGATGAGATTACCCGGTTCACTACGTTTAAGCCACCATAACCATTTGGGTGGTTGCGTCTGGCTGAAGACGTTAAACTTAACGCTAGCGGGGAGGCAACCCTTGCATTTGTTTATTATTATTTTCTTTATTTTTAATTTTTATTTTATTATGTGTTATTTATTAATTTGCATGTTATTTATGCAGGTAGCACGAGACACACAACACCCGCGTAATCAAATTCTAACCAGCAAGAGTCTGATCAACTCCATGCACGGTAGTGTTGTTCCTCACTCGTGTTCTTTAATTTTTTATCTTACATTGAGGACAATACAAATTTTAAGTTTGGGGTGTGTGCATGTTTCTTACTTGTTATTTATTTACTTGCTTACTTGTTATTTATTTACTTGCTTACTTGTTATTTATTTACTTATTAGTTAAAAAAAAAAATTGTTTTAGTCCTTGATAGTAAAGCATAAATCATGTGATGATATTATTTGTTTATGAGTGAAATTTTAGAAATGATAAGTGCCCGATTTACTTTTATCTGATACCTTGAATAACTGATCTATGTTAGACTCGTAAGCACTTAAAAATAGGTTTTAGCAGTAAAACTTAAGTAGTTGACAATGTGACTAGTTGAAGAAATTGCATGTCGATGAATGATCGTTTGCTTAGATATCTATCTTGATTTGCTAGTGTTATGAAGTGTGGTATTAGCTAAAAAAGAAAAAAATGTCTCTAAATAAAGAAAATAAACCACCTATAACCGATAAGCGTGAAGCTACCCATGGGCGAGTATTAGGACCACCATGAGGAGAAATGCTACCTTAAAGGGTAGGTGAGTTGAAAAAAAAAATGAGTGCAAAAATGAGAAAAGAAAAAAATAGACAAGAAAATAAAAGAAAAACCATACCATACCGAGCACAAAATAAGGCAATTACAGAGCATAATTGAGATATCTAGGTTAGTTTGACCCATCGATTCTAATTTTTAAACGAAATCATTGAGTTAACTTACTTAAGATCAAAGTTGTGAATGAACCTTTACACACACACACCCTGAGTCTAGCTTAGATAATTTATTCAAGAATTTGGATTCGAGTTGCAATTGCGTACTTTGAAGGTTCTCTAATTTCATTTATAAGCTTTCTTTGAGGAAAATTTTATGTGCAACTATCGGGATTATATCTTTTATTTGTTTTATATTTTTTGCATGATTGTGTGTAAATGACGTTTGTGGGTGTCGTCGCTGTAAGCCCTCACGAGACTATAACTCGTCCACTAGGGCCGCTTAGGGGTTTAAAGGCTTGTTGCATATGCTAAATGCAATCGTGATCCCTACGAAAGTGACTTAGTTAATTTAGTATTTTTATTTATTTATTTGAAATTAGTTTTTATTTTATCTTTTGCTCGGGACTAGCAAAACCTTAAGTTTGGGGGTATTTGATAAGTGTGGTTTATACCCACTTATTGCAGTATTTTTAGCTTACTGTTTTGTTATAATTCGAGATATTTAATAACATTTATAGTTTATTTTCTATTTTTATTTGTAGGAACATTAATACATGGATCCTGAAATATTTACAAGTATTTTGGAACTTTTGGGAAGACAGAAAGAATACAGGAGTATAGGCGCCATGGCGCCATCATTCCACACAACTTCCAGAGGGATGGGCGCCATGGCGCCCATCAATCACAAGTGAGTGGCGTCATGGCGCCATTCAATCACAAGTAAAAGGGCGCCATGGCGCCAAAAGGATAACTTAAAGAACAAGGGCGCCATGGCGCCCACAAGCCATACAAAATGCCGAGATTTGGGCGTCATGGCGCCAGTTAGACAAGTCAGACGCGCTCCAGGAATATAATCTTAGGGTTTTCAATAATCCTAATGATACCCAAAGACTCCCAGACTCCACTATAAATATAACGGTTCGTCCAATACTCAAGGGAGGCTAATACACTGCACAAAACACAAAAATAATATTTTTAGCGATCCAAGGAGAGGATTGAAGAGCGAAAAGAGGAGACAAGGGCTGTAATATCCGGAGAGGAAGAGATTCAATTCGGGTTATATCTTTTTATTTCTTTCTTTGAACTCTAATGATTTCCATTAGATTCATGACTTATTATTCATTGTTTTATTTTATTGTCATGAACTAACTCCTTAATTCTAGAGAATGATGTAATCTATGCTGGAACCTTATATTGTGTTTATCAATTTTGTGATGAAGTTTTATTCAGTTTATTTATATTCTTTTGAGTTTAATGCTTCTTGATTGTTGGCCACAATTTGAGATGATGAATGTTTAGAATCTATCACTCGAGAGAGGAGATTTTGAATAGATCTAGCGAATATAACCTAGGATTTTATAGAGTTCGAGAGAATCTGTAGTCCTTTGAAGTCGTTAATATAGAATCACAGGGCGTAATGAGTTGTTAACTATTGGATTTTTATAGAGATATCGAAGTCTGTAGTTAATGATCTTTTCACTCGGCACTCGAGATAGGGAGTGGATATTTTAGGAGTCTTGACTTATAAACAATATAACTGAACAAAGATTAATTGGCATAACGAATACATAGGTGACAGCTAAGTGAAATCAGGATCCAGAATCTCTATCGTATTAGTTCCTCATATTTTATTGTTTTTATATTTATCTATTATAAATCTTTATTATTTGTTTTCTAAATAAAGTTAGGATTATCAATTGTAGTACTTAATGCGAGTTAACGCAATCCCTGTGGGTTCGACACTCTTTCACTGATTTATACTAAAACTTGACACCGTACACTTGCGGTACGATATAAAAATATCACAACAGTCACCTTCATTCCTCAGCCCGCATAAGGGCAACTGGTTCAACTTGATCGGGTACAGGGGAAAAACCTCTGGCTCAAGCTCAATAGAAGGGATCTCGGTTTCAGTTTGGTAGACATGATGAACTTCTACTTCGGCTGCGGGGGTTTCTGACTCTGGAGCGGGGGCCTTAGGCTGCACCTCCTCAGAAACTAAGGACATTGGAACTGCAGTTATTGGCTCTGGGTCTTGAATTTGCTCTGGAGAAGGCGCAAGTAATGAAAAAGCCTCATCCTCCGAGAGCTCCCTCTTGCAGTACTGGATGGAAATGTGAACGGGTCCTATGTCCACCCGGGCACTAATATTGGGATGATCTCCGTACAATCCTCAATCATGTCCAGCTTCGCCTTCTCAGGTCCGCTTCTAGCTTGGCCTCAGGGTCTTTCATGTCATTCTGGGCTCGATCCATCTCCTTGATTGCCGCTTTGAGCTTGGAAGCCAAGCTTGCGGTCTCCCACCTCAGATGTTTAGCTTCATCCTCTGTGGCATCCATTTTTTTCTTTGCAACGGCGGAGGCCTTGCGGAGGGAATCAATCAAAGCAGTGGCCTCGGCCGCGGCCTGTTTCAGCATTTGGTTCTCTTTTCCTTTCTGGTTAGTTCGGCCTCCCGCTCTGTAATTTGAGATTAGTGCCTCTGCACTTGGTCTCCCTCGGATAGTAGGCTCGTCAACATGTCTTTATTCCGAGTCATCATGTAATCCATCTGCAAGAGAGAAATAAAATGTTAGAATTCGCAAAGAAGAACGAAAACAGGAAAGAGTGTGTGCCTTAAGGATTTGGGCCGAGAACTTAGAGATCACCTCCTCGGGGGACATATCCTCATATTTTGGGATCTACTCATGAGGAACTGCCTCGACCAGTAAGTTGAATGCAGGCACCATATAGGCTACCGCATCCTGGACCTTCTCATTAAGGTCGTTCACCCCAAACACCACCCCACTTTTCCCGATCCTGGAAGGAGCCTATGTTGTTTTCTTCTCCTTCCGGGTGACAGACTTCTTGGTAGGGGGTTCTGCTTCTTCTTCCTCTTCAAGCTCGACAATTTCTTCACCGATGAGACAATAGTGTTTGCTCGAAGGCCTGGATGAGGCGGGGACGGTTGAACATTAGGGCTCGGAGCAGCCAGTGTGAGGGTGGGATGAGGAGGTGCCACCGGATGAGCATACATTTTAGCTTTTCCCTTGGCCTCAGGAGGAATCGGAGTGGTCAGTCGTCGCTGAGAACTTCCAGCTTCGCCATAACCGGCCTTTTTGGCCAGGCTCCTGATTCGCCCTTTGAAATTGCCTGACTTCGTCATTCCTGCGGAACACAAGGCAAAAAATATGGTCAGTTTCCGAGCATGAGTAACCTCAGTCAGATTCAAGCATAGTACAAAAAACTTATTAATAGATCGAGGGATAGCTATCTAATCGTCCTAGAGCCTGTTGAGGTATGCTCCGGATGAGGCCCGATTCTACAAAGGCGGCATCATTGATGATTTTCCTCCAAGAGCCGGAAAAATTTCGGGCTTTCTTAATCCTGGTCTGGATCTCATGGCTGACTTTGGGAGGATCCCTCCAGCAGGCTGAAAAGGTTTACGAAGTTAGTATTTTCTCATAAGTGTTCATAAAAAACTAAGGGATCAGATCCTCACCTCCTTCCGTAAAGATGTCTGGGACATCTATCTCTATGGAGACCGTTGATCGAGATCGGCCCCAATCGCCCATGGCCCAGAACCAAGAGTCTTTGAAGTTATTATTAGTTTGGGGGAGCTCGGTGATGATAGAAGGTACATCGGCGTAAGAAGAGAGATAGTACCAACCGTGATGAGATTTTGGGTTGGCCTTCAATTTGTACAATCTTTGCAGCTCCACAAAGGTCAGGTCTCCAATGCCCGCTCGGTGCCATATCACATGAAGACCGACCAGTATTCTCCAACTATTCAGATTCAGCTGGCAGGGGGCGACTTCCATCGAGTCAAGCATCATCGCAAAATAGGACTGGATGGGCAGCCGCAAACCCCACTCGAAAAAGGAAGGGAGAATAGCCACAGAGCCAGACACGGGCAGACTTGCAAACTCACCGAGGCCCGAGACCTCAAGCTCTATGTCTATGGGGACCTCATACTAGTGGCGGAGCATGCTCAAGGCATCTTCCATGATGGTTGAAGGACGGTCCATGTCAGGGAGGACCAAGCTAATTCGCCCGGTTCAGGATTTTTCTGGGGAATTCGGTGATGGTAAATATCGTTCTCTTCCTGAGAAAAGGTTGGAATAGTATCTAGTTCCTCTAAGTTGGCCGTCCCAGAGCTGGAGGAAATCTCTTCAGCACAATGAGGTTGGGAGATTGGGGGTCGAGCTGAGGACAATTCAATGTCTGACATTCCTAGCAATGGCAGGGTCCGAGAAGGGCAGTTAATAATCAGTTTGGGGGAGTCATACACTAAAAGGTTATTCTAACAATCGGGGGCTCACACCATAAGTCTCTAAACGTCCTAGCAATGGCCAAAAGCAGTAAATCTCTTCCTAAAACATCAAACCAAACACACGCTAAACAACACACCCAGAAAACCCGAAAATCAAACATCCAAACCCACAGCCCATCATTCGGCCTAAAACACATACATCTTACACCACCCAACCAACCCCCGAGCTACACATTTACGGCACAGAACAGAGGTAAAAACATGATAGAAAGCAACAAGAACAAGCACGAACAAGTACGTGAACTTTCACATGAATCAAATGAACACGAAAGGTATCAAAGATTGGGTAGAATGAGGTCGAGTAGAAAACTTACTTGATTCAAGAGGTTTTATCGATAGTTGGTCGGGTTGGTCTTGAAGTTTGATGATCTCAGACAAGTAGGGAAGAAGTCTCTTGCGTTTCGGAAATGCTGGTTTTCGTAAAAGAAATAAAGATGTGTTGTTTCCCGTTTTTGTAGACAGCTCGGGGTTTTTATAGTCGTTAGATCAGAGAGAGGCCTCAGATGCACTCCGCGTGTCACTTTCAAATTCCATTTCCTCACACTCTAATAAACGGCTGAGATTAGAAACCCTTCGGCTGCCCTTAGAACGGTTGATTGTTTTGGTTTTGGCGAGAGGATCACGGATGCTTGACAAGTGTCGCGGCCAGACTAAACCCTAGAAATGATTTGATGGTATTTATGAGGTTATAATGGTTTACAGTTTCCAATGGACGGCTACCAGAAGGGTAAAAGGGGTATTTGCTTCGAGCCAGAGGATCATTTGGACAGATATCAGAACTCTTGGTGACCGAACACATGAGGATGACGGGGACGACCCAATTAATAACCGAGGTAGTTTTGAGGGCATCAAGGAATGATCAGTACTCACCTGACTTCGAAGTTCCCGGTACCAACTCGTGCACTCATTGAAACCGAGAACTATGGGACATATGTTGATAGTGTTATTTGTGACTAAGTGTTTGAACAATACGGCAGGGGCAGAGATGAAATTTCTCCTTTTGAGATGACGAATGTTCTGAGGGTATTAGTCACTCTTCGACCAGGTATGGTGTTCAGACCCGGTTTCCTGGATTTCAAAGACCGACAACATCAAAGCCGAGACCGATCATTTTAGCCCGGTAGCTCGGTTCAGTCCTATCATTCATCTTGGATCGGGAGATTGAGCTCGGATATTTTGGGCCAGATCTGAAGTAGTTGGAGTAGTTCGACACAATGTTTAGCCGTCTTTATGACGCCTAACGTGTGACCGGAACCGTTTGGACTTTTCACTCTGACATGTACCATTGTATGAGAAACCTTTACAGGATGTCATCATAATTGTTGAGTGTGGCAGTGTATAAAACAAAGTGATTTGATGGGGAGTCAGATGGTATACTTGCTTTTGGCGAGGCAGTTGGGGAAGAGAGCCCGTCAATCGGCAGGAAATCCACGTGGCTGGCGTCATATAGATATGAGAATAGTGTTGTATTTTACTTAGTATATAAATGAAGGGTAATCTCATTTGTAAGGGTTAGCAAAATCCCACTCAAGTACTATTTGTAAAACGCTATAAAACAAACAGCTCGGTAACACTTGACCACCCTTGAAAAGAGGTCGGCCTAGCTCGTTTGGTAATAAAAACCAATATTTTACTGTGTTCCCGTGGACGTAGGTTGAATTTATTTCGCCGAACCACGTAAACCCTCTTGTCGATTTTGTGCTTGTTTCGTCTTCTGCGAAGTTTGTTTTTGGTCCCTATAACCAAACAAATTCATGGTGGGATGAGGATTGTTCTGGAAGCAGTATTCCAAACATGTCCTTAGAATGAAAATCACCCGTCAACACCTCTCATAAATGCTGACGTGGTACGATTTCATTGAACGAAGTTAAATGCACCGATAAACCCTGCAATATCATTACACAAGCCCCCTCATCTTAATCCATATTTGATAATCTGGGATCTAAATCGTCGGTACGGCAGAAGTTAAATTAACGGCCAGGATCAAAGTTACGCATACAAACAAACACATAGGATCTCAGACCTTGCCTCGGTGGAATTTGAAATTCAAGTCCATAATTTGGTCCCAATCGAATCACTATCATTTAAAAACACATCTTTTAACGGTCAAATTTCTCCAAACGGAAACCTTTCTCTCTCTCTCTCCCTCTCTTAACTTCTTTTGAATCCCAAAAAAAAACAATAATAATAATAATAATTCAAATCCTCATACATTTACCAAATTCATTTTCCAGGAAAAGAAATTATTTTCTCAGGAAAACAAACGCACAAATCTCATTACTGCATTTGGAAATAAAAAGAAGATAATTTGAAAGCACAAGTGCTCGGCCAATTCTGTTTTCTTCAGGTTTGTCTTCCGATCTCCACTTCCTCTCTCTCTGTTTTCCTCTCGTTTTGCTCAATGTTCTGTTTGGCTCTGAGAAAACGAAGGAAAATATTCCAATCGAGAGAAATCAAAGTGACATGTCGAAAAAAAAAGGAAGCAGCTAAATTTGAACTAATATTTTAGGTTTTCGGAAAATTAGGTCTTTTAAAAAAAATTTGTTATATTTTATGTGTCTTACGAAGATAATTGATTTTTCAGGTCCAAATAGTCCAACAACATGAGTAATCCTAACGATCCGCTTATGCAAATGGAGACAACATGCAGATCGCTTCTTTATGAACTTCAGGTTATTTAATCATGAGCCCTTTGACAAAAATTTCCTTAAAAATCTTACCTTTTGCGTAGTCCTGTTTTGTTCCATGAATTGGGTTTGCCATGTTCTGTAGCTGAAGAAATTAATGTTGGATTTGGTATAATGATCAGATAATTTGGGATGAAGTTGGGGAGACAGATGATGAAGTAAAATGTTAGTAAGCATGCAGTATGCCTTGAAGTTGGTTTCAAGTTGTCAACGTGTGAGACACCAGCTGCATACAAGTTGAAGAATCCAGCAAGTTTGGCATTGGCCAGCTTGCTTTGAGCTGCCAAAACGTGTGCTACAGTGCACCGTTTGGCACTATAAATTGGAGTCCCCAGATCATTCCTAAGCATCCCAAATCGTGAGGAAAGATAGAGAGTAAAGTGTTTGAGAGTTTTTTGTAAAGCTTGTATTGAAAGCTTTGTAATTCTTTTGTGGGTATATATAAAAGAAGAGTTTTCTCTCAATTCACCTCTATTATTGTGTGTTTATTCACAACAAGTGGTATCAGAGCTACGGTTACACGGAGGGATCCCGAAATTCAGAAACGAAGTTTCGGTTCGGAAAGTCGATTCCGACGAAAGTTGTCGAAAATCGATTTTGAGCATATCATCGGACTTTTCACGGAGAGACGAGCTCGGTGATATTTTCCGGCGATCAAACGGAGGCCGGAGAACGACGCACGCGCCGCACGCGCCATCCAGAGAGTTCGCCACTCGCGCCACGCGCAGACACGCGCTCCACGCGCTGCTCAAGGTTGAAGACGACGCCACGTCAGCCGCCACGTGTCGCCCAGTCAGCGCACAGTCATCGCCACGTCAGCGCACAGTCAGCAGCCCAGTCAGCGCCACGTCAGCGCCCAGTCGCATACAGTCAGCGCCAGTCAGCTGCCACGTCATCGACACGTCAGCTGACACGTCAGCAGTGCCACGTCAGCTTGCCACGTCAGCGGTTCTGGTAAATTTCAGATAGGTCCCTGAACTTTCTGAAAATTACAGTTTAGCCCCTATACTTTCAGATATTTACATTTAGTCCTGAACTTTTGTAAATTGCAATTTAGTCTCTGAACTTTTCCGTAATTGCACGTTGGCCCCTGAACTTTCGGAAATTGCACTCTGACCCCTGTAATTTCTGGAATTTGCAATTTGGTCCCTGTGTCGGATTTTGACAAACGAAGTGTCATTTCCACCATTTTCGACCATTCCGGACGCAACGGTGAGGTCCGTTTTTTGAAATTCTGCTTAAATTTTTATGATGGAGGGGAGCAACGGAAAAATGATTTTGTTAACCAGTACAAACTATTTCACATGGAGAGGAGGATGAAAGACCTTCTATATGTGAAGGACTATGATGGACCGGTATTTCTGGAGAAGAAACCAGAAGGAATATCCGATGAGAAGTGGGCTAATCTTCACCAGAAAACATGCAGTACTATTCGTCAGTGGATCGACGATAGTATCGTCAACCATGTCAGTGAAGATGCAAATGCACGTACCTTATGGGGAAAGCTGGAGGAGCTTTTCCGAGCAAAGACTGGCAACAACAAGCTGTACTACATCAAGAAGATGATGGGTTTGAAATACCAGGAGGGTACAGCTGTGGCGGATCACATCAACGATTTCCTCGGAACCATGAAGGAATTGTCGGGATTGGGCATAGACTTCGGAGATGAGGTAAATGGCTTAATACTTCTCAATACGTTACCAGAATCTTGGGAAACGTTCAGATCTACGGTGATAAATTCAGCCGCAGATGGAAAGTCACTATGGAGATGGCAAAGACCAGGATCTTCGAGGAAGAAAGAGGACGAGAATGCAGGAGTCAGCATCAGCCTCAACCTCAGAAGCTCTAGTGACAGAAAAGAACACCAGAAGGGGGAGGAGTAAAAGCCGAGGCCCAGGGAGATCAGACAAGAACCGAGGGAAATCAAGAACGAGGGATATTGAGTGCTATCACTGTAAAAAGAAAGGCCATATGAAGAGAGATTGCTACAAGTTGAAGAACGAGCAGTCCAGGAGAGATGGCGACTCTAATCAAGAAAGAGTTGCTACAACCACCGAGAAGACCTCCAAAGAATTTCATATTATATATGAAGAAGATGTTGTGAATCTTGCCAGCCACGAGACCAGTTGGGTGATAGATAGTGGCGCATCCATACACGCCACATCTCGCAGAGACTTCTTTTCATCTTACACACCAGGGGACTACGGTGCTGTAAGGATGGGGAATGACGGACAGTCCAAAGCCGTCGGTATTGGAGACATCTGCCTTGAAACAGAGAACGGGACAAGGCTAGTGTTGAAGGGAGTCAAGCACATCCCAGATATCCGGTTAAACCTGATCTCAACAGGCAAGCTGGATGATGAAGGTTTCTGCAGCACCTTTAGTGACGGCTGCTGGAAGCTCACTAAAGGGTCAATGGTCGTGGCACGAGGTAAGAAAGACTCAACCCTGTATTTGATGCATGCTAAGCTTTCCAATAGTAGCATAAATACAGTTAACAGCAATGAGGCAGCCGAGTTATGGCATAAAAAGCTCGGTCACATGAGCCAAACAGGGATGGAGATACTACGCAGGCGGAATGTTCTTCCGGAATTGAAGAACTCACACTTACGGAAGTGTGAACACTGCATGGCTGGAAAGCAGAACAGAGTATCCTTCCAGAGCTCCCCGCCTCAACGGAAACCGGAGGTACTAGATCTCATACATTCAGATGTATGCGGTCCGATGCAGATACGAACACTCGGAGGTCACTGTATTTTGTGACATTTATTGATGATCATTCAAGAAGATTTGGGCATACACCTTGAAGAGAAAAGATCAAGTGCTGGGAGTGTTCAAGGAGTTTCATGCTTTGGTGGAGAGAGAAACCGGCAAGAAACTGAAGTGCATCAGAACAGACAACGGTGGAGAATACAGAGGTCCGTTTGATCAGTACTGCAAGACGCAAGGAATCAGACATCAAACGACACCTCCGAAGACACCTCAGCTGAATGGCCTAGCTGAGAGGATGAACAGAACCTTGTGCGAGAGGATCAGAAGCTTGCTGTCACAAGCCAAGCTGCCGAAGACATTTGGGGAGAAGCACTCATCACAACAGTTCATGTTTTGAACATGTCCCCAGCGGTCGCACTGAAAGGTAATGTTCCTAACCAAGCTTGGACAGGTAAAGAAGTGTCGTACGAGCACTTACATGTCTTTGGTGTGCAAAGCATTTGTACACATCCCAAAGGACGAGAGATCCAAGCTTGATACAAAGACGCGACAGTGTGTCTTTATTGGCTATGGTCAGGATGATTTCGGCTACAAATTGTATGATCCTGTGGAGAAGAAGATCGTCAGAAGCCGAGATGTTGTCTTTGTTGAAGACCAGACCATAGAAGATATCAGAAAGGAGATGAAGACAATGCCCCAGCAATACAGAAATGTGAATCCAGAACCTCAGACACCGGTGCCAGTTCGAGTTGAAGATGAGGTTCCCAGACATGAGGGTACAGGTGATGAAGCTCCCAGAGATGATGATGATGATCAACCACCAGTACCAGAAGTTCCACCAACAGTTCCACAGAGAAGGTCTGACAGAGAGAGGCGACCTTCAAACAAATACTCTGCATATGAGTATGTGCTGCTTACTGACGGGGGAGAACCCGAGAGCTACCAGGAGGCTGTGGAAACAGAGGACAGAGAAAAGTGGGAGGAAGCCATGCAAGATGAGATGAAATCTTTGCATGACAATCACACTTTTGAGTTGGTGAAATTGCCAAGAGGCAAACGGGCTTTGAAGAATAAATGGGTGTACAGGGTGAAGCAACAGGAGCACACTTCACAACCCCGATACAAAGCCAGACTAGTTGTCAAGGGATTCAATCAGAGGAAAGGCATTGACTTCGATGAAATCTTCTCTCCAGTTGTGAAGATGTCATCCATCAGAGTGGTACTCAGCTTAGCAGCAAGCCTCGACCTGGAAGTTGAGCAGATGGATGTCAAGACCGCATTTCTTCACGGAGACCTGGAAGAAGAAATTTACATGGAGCAACCAGAAGGCTTCAGAGTCAGCGGGAAAGAGGACTATATGTGCAGACTCAGGAAAAGCCTATACGGTTTGAAACAGGCACGAGACAGTGGTACGTGAAGTTTGAGTCAGTTATGGGGGAGCAAGGATACAAGAAGACTACTTCAGACCATTGTGTATTCGTTCTTCAGAAGTTTTCTGACGATGATTTTATCATCTTACTGTTATATGTAGATGATATGTTGATAGTTGGCAGAAATCAATCGAGGATTGATAATTTGAAGCAGCAACTGAGTAAGTCTTTTGAGATGAAAGACTTGGGGCCAGCTAAGCAGATTCTTGGCATCAGGATCGGACGTGATCGGAAAGCCAGGAGGTTATACTTGTCACAGGAGGAGTACATCGAGAAGGTACTTCAGAGATTCCAGATGGACAAGGCTAAAGCGGTTAGCTCCTCTTGCTACCCACTTTAGATTGAGTTCGAGACAGAGTCCCTCTACTGAGTCAGATAAGGAGGAAATGAAACAGGTTCCATACACCTCAGCAGTGGGAAGTCTTATGTATGCCATGGTGTGCACGAGGCCAGACTTAGCACACGCAGTTGGATTGGTCAGCCGGTTTATGTCAAACCCAGGACGGGAACACTGGAACGCCGTCAAATGGATTATGCGGTATCTTCGAGGCACTTCCAAGATGAGGTTATGTTTTGGAAGCAGCGACAAGCCAGTGTTGATGGGCTACACCGATTCAGATATGGCAGGAGATGTGGATACCCGAAAGTCTACTTCGGGGTATCTGATTACTCTCTCAGGAGGAGCTGTGGCATGGCAGTCTAGGTTGCAGAGGTGTGTTGCACTTTCTACAACAGAGGCAGAATTCATTGCAGCGACGGAAGCTTGCAAGGAATTGCTGTGGATGAAGACATTCGTACAGGAATTGGGTTTCAAGCAGGAGAAGTACATTTTGTACTGCGATAGTCAGAGTGCTATCTATCTCGGTAAAAATTCCACATTTCATTCGAGGTCAAAACATATCGATGTGAGGTATCACTGGATACGGGACGTCCTGAGCTCAAGACTGTTAGAACTCAGGAAAATTCACACCGACGACAACGGTGCCGATATGTTCACGAAGGTTTTACCGAAGGAGAAGCTTGAAATCTGTCGTGCCATAGCCGGGATGACAAAACTCTCCACATAGTCAGAGTGGAGAGATTCAGAGAACTACGATTGGCTTGATCCCAACTCAGGGTACGTAGGCAGTCATACAGATGCAGCCAGGGGAGGATCCTTTGGAGGATCCGGATTTGGATGATTGATGGTCGGCTCAGATTTTGGGGAAATCTTCACCGAGGGGGAGATTTGTTTGAAGTAAGCATGCAGTGAGCATGCAGTATGCATGCAATATTGGTTTCATCAAGCTGTCAAAGTGTGGAGAAGCCAGCTGCATACAGTTGAAGAAAGCCAGAAGTTTGGCAAGTTGGCAAGCTTGCTTGGAGCTGCCAAAACGTGTGTACAGTGCACGCGTTTTGGCACTATAAATTGAGTCCCCCAGATCATTCCTAAGCAATCCCAAATCGTGAGGAAAGATAGAGAGTAAAGTGTATTGAGAGTTTTTTGTAAAGCTTTGTTTGAAGCTTTGTAATTCTTTTGTGGGTATAATATAAAAGAAGATTTTCTCTCAATTCACCTCTATTATTGTGGTGTTTATTCACAACAACAACAATGATGGATAAAATGTTACTTGAGCTTGACAGAGTGCCTTGAAGTTATAGGAGAAAGTGGATCAAGCTAATCGATGTCGAGCACAGCTAGGCAGGCAATTGCTGAATCTGAAGCCGAGCTTGCTGCTATCTGCTCTGCAATGGGGAGCTACCGGTGCATATTAGGCAGGTTAGGATTGGATCGATCAAGTTTGTAAATAACTTAATTAGTGGTCTAATGTTTAGTTTGTTATAACTTAAATTAGTCAAATTTTTAAAAAATATCTGGAAGTTTAATTCAATTTCTATTTTAAGTTGTGAGCATTACATAAAAAAGAAAGTAGAAAATAATGGGGGAGCTACCATGCATATTAGGCAGGTTAGGATTGATAAAGTTTTGTAAATAATCGGTATTGGTCTAATTTTGAGTTGTTATAATACTTAAATTAGATCAAATTTTTTGAAAACCATTTGGGAGTTCAATTAAATTTCTATAGAAGTTGTGAGCATTTTAAAAAACAAAAAACAAAACAAAAAACAAAACGAAAGTAAAAATCATAAGCATCAAAGTGTTATTGTTTCCAATTCCAATCATTGTCGGTGTGACTGGAGATGAAATTGTTGGGAATGAAGTTTTTCGGATGGACAGTTTAAATTGATAAACATGGTTTATGTTTGTTCTAGTTTTTAGAAAGACGGTCAAATTAACTTCGAACAATTTTGAAAAAAGAAATTTATAAAGATAAGAGGAGCAACATATGAAATCTGAAAGTTTAATTTCAGTCTGTAAGGCAGTTATTGCTTGGATATGTAGATAAGGTAAATACAATTAAACCTTTTATCATATCCGTTGTATGTTAGTTTTATTCTGTTGAGTCCTTCAAAATTATGAGCTTTTTATTTGACTCCTTTGAACCATGGCAGCTCCAAGATCTTGCAACTACCATGTTAGAGCTATGGAATTTGATGGATACTCCTATTGAAGAGCAGCAAGTGTTTCAGAGTGTTACTTGTAACATAGCCGCCTCAGAACATGAAGTAACAGAACCCAACACTCTCTCTGTGGACTTCATAAATCATGTGAGTCATTAGCAAGTGAAAACTGGTTATCTTAGCTCATTTCTCAAGCCTTTTGGTTTGTGTATTTTTAAATGTCTGTGTTTTGCTTTTGGCAGCGCTAAAGCGGTAAATACATTTTTCAGGTAGAGGCAGAAGTGTATCGGTTGGAGGAGTTGAAGTCAAGCAAAATGAAAGAGCTTGTTATGAAGAAGAGGTCAGAGCTAGAGGAGATCTGCAGAAAAACACATATGGTTCCAGAAAATGATTTTTCAATCGAATATGCTATTGAAGCCATTGAGTCCGGTATCTGCTCTGCTAATATATATTTAATCAGTGATACTACCAAAACTGTGAGGGCATAGCGGCCCAAAGCGGACAATATCAACATGTAGTATGTCTGGGATGTTACAAGTGGTATCAGAGCCAGTTGCCGGGCCGTGTGCCAGCGCGGGACGCTGGGCCCAAAAGGGGGGGGATAGCCCAGGCAATCCCACATCGGTTGGAGAGGGGAACGAAGCATGCCTTATAAGGGTGTGGATACCTCTCCCATGTTGAAGCCTTTTGGGGTGAGCCCAAAACCAAAACCGTGAGGGCATAGCGGCCCAAAGCGGACAATATCAACATGCGGTATGTCTTTACAGTTATCACCTACATTTTTCATCTTAAGGTAATACTCAGTGATGCTCATGCCTTCTTTTCTAGTTGAATTAAGCATGTGTCTAAGATTCATGACTTTGGCTTGCCAAATTGCTTAGTTAAGAATTTCTAAACATGATAGGAATTGTTAAAATTGATCATAAAACTAAGAATACCTTCAGTAATTAATGACCAGCCAAGTAGAATTTGATCCTGAGATTTGCAAATCTGGTAAGCAAGATTAGAAGCAATTTTCTGCGTCTCCAGTTCTGGTTGCAACCAATGGAGGTGGTGCTACAACAGTTCCATCAATGAAATTTTCAATTTGATTTCCTTTAATTGAAGAAAGGACTTGAGATTGCCATAATAAGTAGTTCGATCTATCCAATTTGATTGGTGTATTGAAAGTGAATGAACATGTTGATGAATTATTTATTCATCAATGGAGTAACATTTGCATTCAATGATGATACAAAATTGAAGAGATCGATTGCTGGATTTTGATCACCCTTTGAGCCAAGCTCTGATACCCAGTAAAAAAATGTTTTTGACAAGGAATTGATGTTTGGATACCAAGAAAATTCTTGGGATTGTAACTGAAAACTTTTATTACTTTCTTATGATTGTAACTAATTACATCAATGACTAATGAATTTATCTTAGTAAATACACATGCTTAATAAACTAGAATGCTTATTGTAACTAATTGCATTTTAAACAGCCAATCAAATGCAGCCAATCCTAACTAACTACTGCTGACTCAGCATAATCATTTTGCACTCCTCTGATACAAAAATTCACACAGAGGATGGTAAACACCTAACAAAAATTCGCATAGGTGAGTTACTGGATCAATAAAAGCATGTTGTAGTCTTTACAAAACTTGATTTGAAATCTGGTTACCACCAAGTGCGAGTTCGTGAAGATGCCATATAGAAGATAGCTTTCAAGATTCGTCAAGGGTTGTACGAATGGTTATTGTAGAAACAGTTTGTAAAGTTTTAAATAATATTACCATTCACCAAGAATCATGGATTAGGTCGCTGTCTTTAAGATGTTTCGTGATTTTGTCCAGAAAGTGTGCTCGCAGTAATTCGGCCCCGATTTCCCCGGATAAAACAAACCTAGAAAATATTTTATCTCAATCGGTTCGCACAAACACGATTGATATGCTCACACCTAACATGGAAATTTTGCTCAGAATCTCAAGTTTAAAGAATTACAGAGGGAGAAATGCAGCAGAGGAAGAAATGTCGAAAAATTGTGTGTTTTTGCAAATGAATAGGCTCTTCTTTTATTTGTGTGTTTTTGCAAATGAATAGGCTCTTCATTTATAGTGTTTTCAAAAGGGTATTTTTGTAAATGCATTGATAAACAAAAAACGGTTAAAATTAAATATAAAAGCCACATTTTTTAAATTAAATTTTGCTAAACTATTTTATTCAAAACAATATTACTTTTTCAAAAAAACTGTTTTGTTCAACCGTAATAATTCTGCTTTGAAATTATGTAACCTAAGAAAAATATTAAAAATATTGTAATATGAAAAACGTGTTAATATTTATATATTGCATTCGCACCTGCACCGATAGACAGCGCCGGCGCGTATGTGTTGCGAACCACCATTAACTTAGCTCCTCATCGTTCTATAAAAATGGATACCACTTGGGTCCAAACTCACTTCGCAACATAATACATTATAAACAGTAAATTAGTATTGTATCTTTTTTTTTTATGGGATGAGGTTTCAAAAAATTATAACTCATTTTAAAAAAAGAAAAAAATTAACAACTTTATACATTCAAATTTATAACCCCCAATTAAAATAATTGTGCAACAACTCTCTACATTCAAATTTTATAAATCATTATTTTAAAATTTGTAACAACTCATTAAAATTCAAATTTACAACTGTGTAAATTAGACAGTGTAATGTTCATGCGATTGATGAAGGATGCTCTCCGACCCTTCATTGATGATTCTCATTTACAACTGCTCTTGGGAATAAAACCAATTGAAGTTAAACCGAAGTAAGTGTGAATTTGCGAAGCCATCCTTGATATATCTTATTTGTTTCATGGTTTCATATAACTTGTCTATTAATATAATTTTAAATTTTTTAACAAAGAAAACTTACTGATAACCAAACACCAATAAATTTTTTATGTATTTGAAAAGTTATATTAAATGGAGCTTTAGTACCAAACTACTATTTTAAATGGTTAAATTCTCCCATAGTCCCTAAAGTTTGGCTAATTACCCAATTAAGTCATATATTTCTCAAATTATAGGAGTTCAAGGAGCATTTACCCTATTGAAAATTAGGTGCCAAAATTTCCTATTTCCTAGTCGGTATAAGATTGATATATTGAGTATAGATGGATTAATCTTAATACCATAATGAAATGAAAGATGATTTTAAACATTGAATTTGAGACTTCAATTAGTAATTGTTCACAAAGAGACAGTTATTTGATTATCACAATATATTTATAATGAAGCCTATCAAAATCTAAATTTATCTAAGTATAGTCCATTTGTAGGTTATCGGGAATTTAAACATATAAAATTATAGCATTATTCAGAAATTTATCAAATATACCTTGAAAATATACTTCTAATAAAGATAATATCTATTTCACATATAAAAATTCTTGATTAAAAAATGAGTCTCTATAATATTCCAACACTTATCCTCAATAAAATGAAGATAATATAATGTTCTATCACCCACCTATACATATTGTTTTATTATCTAATGGGTGTGGCTTGGTGGTGTAAGGTTCAGGATCTTACCTTAAGGTTCTAGGTTATGCGTTTCTTATAAGAGTCTGCGATAATCGGGGGTTTTATCTATCTTGCTTAAAGCCAAAAAGAGTGATTTGAACATGTGGTTTGCAACGATTCAAAAAAATAATAATAATAATGATTTCAAACTTGTTGAGTTAAAATTCTTGTCGATCTTAATGGTTTTGGAATAAATGGTAGTGGACATGGTTTTATTAACTTTTTTCTAGCTCTGGAATGGAATCTACACAGCTTTTTTATATTTATTTTTATCTTTTTGCTTGTTTAAATAATTGAGTAATAATTTTTCATTTGCTTTGATCATTGCATTGTGGGGTCTTAGTATGGAATCCAACATAATTGAAGCATATTTCTTTTTAAAAAAAAAACATTTTAAGGATTATTAAAATATATCATAACGTAGTCCACCGAAATCTAAATTTCTAAGCATAGCCCATTAATAGCCTCTCAGGAATCTAAACCCATAAAATTATAATATTATTTGTGTTGGGAATGTATGTTGGCCAATTCCATAACAAAACAAATTTAATTGAGTTATAATTTTTGAATATCTTAGAGCAATTAGATAACTTTTGAAAGTCGCTCAGATTCGTCCAATGCCTTCGAACGTACCATTCTATTGAGCAAGCGTGCATATCTTGTTTTCGATAGAATATTCGAAATATAAATTACGAATCAATGGCATGTGTCCCATATCCGTTAGGGCATTGGAACGTCAATGTGGGATTAGTATTTTTAAGTACGTTTTAAGGCTTGTTTCAAAGTCAGGAAACCCTAACCAACATAAAGAAAGTCTTAATTTACCACTTTACATGTTCGTTGGAAACACAATATTTAGAGCCTTTACATCTTTGTTTCTACATTCTGATTCTTTGTTGGGACTCTACTAAATCTTATTCATATTTGTTTCCATCGTCTTTAACCATTGATCTCATGTCTTCCTTGTTCTTGGTGAACATCTTTCTTTGGTAACCATCAAAACACCAAGTCTTACCAAACCCTAACTTCAGAGTTATGAGTTGGAGATTGTTTATAAGAGTTCTGACAAGAGCGAGTTCGTTATTAGATTTACTACAAAGGACTACAGAATTATCAAAGAAGACTGTTAGGTGCAGGCTTGAAGAATTTCCTTTGATTATTATAATTAAGGTAATTGAGTCAGTAAAGGTTTTGACATAGGTCTTTTAACTATCACGGTAAGTTTCTCTTTATAGAGAATTCGGATGGTAATATATACCCGAAGTAGTTTTTTCTACAATAAATTTTTTAATTCCTAAACTAAATCTAATGTTATTTGTTTTCTTATTTTTGTTTATTTTCTGCAATTATTTATTGTTTTTATTTAAACTCTTTAGTAATTACTTTATATTAAGAGTGTGGTTGATTGTGCTAAACTTAAGGTTACTTATTTTTAACGATAAAAATAATATGTAGAACTTGTCTTAAATTTTTATAGTTAATTTTTAATTACGTAAACTTAAGTTGTATAAGGGTTAGAACTGAAAATTCGGGGTTATCCTAGGTTCTGACCCTATGCGGAATTATAAACAATAAGCAGGACAAGTCTTGTTACTGTTACTATGAAATTGCAACAGGCAAATTAACAGGCAACCACAATAACAAATAAATAAAATATGCTGCAAATATAAAAAGAATAACGATAAATAAAGCAGCAAATAAAATCAATCACACAAAATTCAACACAATAATTTTGGTGAAGAAGTGGAAAACTCTTCCGAGTAAAAAACCACTACGGGTATAGGCTACCACCCGAATCCACTATATCGAGAAAAACTTACAGCGATGGTCAAGACCTATGGTGGAAACTCCACCGACTCAAGTACCTCTATAATGCAAGAACTTAAGGCAACTCCTCAAGCCCGCGACTCACGGTTTTCATAGAACCTCTGAAGTCTCTGAGTAGATTTTCTCACCAATGACGCCGGAACTCCGACTACCAAAACTCCTCCTATAGAACTCTAAAGGATTAGGGATTTTGGGTTATGTTGTGTTAAAGGTTTATCAAAGAATGGATTTCACCATTAACAAAGAAGACAGGAGATTCAAAGAGTCTTCAAGGTGAAATCAAAGAGAGTTGAAAGCTTTGAGAGATTTTTCTCAAGGGAAAAGTGTTTCAACTCTTTTAACTCATGGGGAATGGCGGCTAAGTGTTATATTTATAGGTAGGGTGAAAACCTAGGGTTTTGCAGGCCAAAAACGCGTTCAGATCGTAGTCGCGTTCGAACGGTTACTCGAACGCAACACGAACGCGCCCTTTCTGTGAAGACTCGTTTGAACGCCACTCGAACGCACAACGAACGTGAACTCTCTGGAATGATCTCGATCGAACCCAATAAGAACGAGACTCGAACATTTGCTCTCTGGAATTCCCGTTCGAAACCAATAAAGAACGTGCCACTAACGCCACACGTTCGAACCCAATTACGAACTCAGCACTAACACCACTCGTTCGAACACTGCAACAAACGCACCACGAACGCGCATGTCTGATGCACAGCATCCAAAAACCAGTCCAATTGCACAAAGATCTTCACGACAGATTACAACTCAATTGAACTTATTTTGTCACGGACACATGCCAATAAAAATGGAACTCACAATCTCCCCCTTTGGCATTCCGTGACAAAATACTACCTAATACAAAGACTACGGTAAAAGACCCAAAATGAAACAGCCAACTGTCAACCATCAAAACAGTGACTAATTACAATAGGACTCGATCTAACACTTAACAAAGTAGTCTTGAAAATAATGCCACCGCAGCAACATACCTGCTACCTGAAACATCCACAAACAACAATATACCGTGAAAAGCATTGGGATAATCAAGTAAAACATAAAGCAGGTAAAAATCTTATGCATATACAAGTTGAAATCCCTCTCCCCCTTAATCTTAACTCCCCTTAAAACGGAGATATCTAAAGGATATTCTACGACTCCCTCTTATATATATAAAACACTCTCCCTTAATATATAACTCTCCCCTTTTTGGCACGAAATGACAAAGGGTAAAAGAAACAGGAAAAATAAAAGAAGAACAGGAGACAACACATGCAAGAGCATAAACAAACATGAATTACTCCCCCTCACTAACAAGCACAAACAGTTAGCAAAATAACACACGGGAAGTAAATCAAAACTCAGAAAAGTGCACAAGAAAATAAAGAAGAAAAAAAAATTGGTATGCAATAACATGAAGCACACACAGGCACACATACTGAGATAAATAAAAATCCTGTCAAAAACTGACTGAAACAGCATTTCAAGCTGATACAATGATACCCAGTCAATATTCAGCTGTTTATGACATGAAACAATATGCATCATTTTAAAAGTGGCTAAATACAACACTCATGCATATGACATAAACACCAAAGCATATAAAGCACTTGCGTGGAAAAATAAAGTGCATAACGAATCAAGGCTTAAGACCTTATTTTATGAGCTGGACACAGCCAAAGAAATCCATCTCTAAACGAACCAAGTCCACAAAATAGGTGTTCAAACCCAGCACCACTATGACCTGAAAATAAGCAACATTGGTTGCATGCTATATTATTTACCCCATAAAAATCATGAGCTCATATTTAACAACTCTTTCGAGTGAAGGGTTTTTGCCCTTATCTTTTGAATTTGGCTATTTTGGCTCTTTTGCACTTGAGTCTGATCATTTTTATTTATTTATTTCTTTTGACTTTTGAAAAGGGGATAGCAAGGTTAACTAGTCAAAGGTCACACTATTGAGCAAACAAAGCGTGGAAGAGATTAGATTGCCATTCCAAAAACTCATACATGCGACCAAGTCTTGACAAAATAAAAATGTGTATGTGAAGGTGCAAGTACAAGATATACCAAAGGTTTTTATCACACACACTCGTGCATATAGAGCATCAAGAAAAATAAAGCATATCATACATGCATAATCATATATCCTACATACCAGGATCACATGCATAAGCTTTTCATGCTCTAACAAGCCGTAAAATAAAATAATTTTTGTCTTTTTTTCATTTTCTATTTTTTTTTGTATTTTTCAGATTTTAACAACTAAAAATAAAGACATAAACAGGCTTGAAAAACATCCAATAGTACGTGGAGTTGTATCCCGAGTGCAGATCATACTACCGTCCATTCAGAATCGGATATGAAATTTATGTCCGAGTTTCCATCCTATATACCAATGGATATATAACAAAAAACAAGACACACACACACCCATATGCTGTGAAAACAAAATAAACGTGCAAAAAACACACGCACACACACATGCAATGGGAAAATAAAAATGCATCTTTTAAGCAGAGTTACACCGAAGTGCACTCTCATCATGTCCAACAGGACACGAAGAAGAAGATGGGAATTCATCTTGCTTCTTCACCCAAACTTTCTAGGAACCTCATCCACTTGAGAATTCCTAGTCCACAAAGCAAGTTTCTCACTCAAGAATTGAGCTTGTTTGGTTAGTGCAGAAACTTGAGACATTAGATTTGACGAATCAAATCTAGGAGACACACTCTTAGACCTTCTCTTATGTTTGTGCAACATGTAGCACTTATGCCTAATGTGTCCTGTCTTGCCACAGTGATGGCAAACAGGCACAAACCTCGGATGAGAGTGAGGTTTACCCACAACACCTCTAGATTGAGGTTGGGAAACAGGACGAGGAACAAGGGGAGGAGAAACATGACTACACACAACAGGTTTCTTACCTAAGTCACATTTAGCTGCTACAGGTACAGCCTTGGAAGAAAAAGCCTTATAACAGTTAGGCTCAGAAATAATACCTAATATACGGTCCACCTTTTTATTTCCACTAGAAAATGCGGACAATTTGGTTCTAGCATCTTCAAGTTCGGTCTCTAATATCTGGACTCTATTAACTAGGCTTTTGTTCCTCTCCTCTAGGTCATCAACCATCCAAAGGTTTTGCTCAAATTTAGCTTGAGTTTCATTCTTTTCTAGCTCAACAGTTTTCAGCCTTTTACTGACCTCTATATTAGTCTTCTTAATAGCTAAACTCTCATTAAACAGTTCAACATAAGCTGCTTGAAGACTTTCCTCATCAACAGACTCATCAAGAGAGACTTCTGAATCAACATCATTAACAACAATCTCTCTCTCATCAGTCACACTAGCAATAAAAGCAATATAATTGCCTTTAGGAGAGTCATCACCTTCAGAATCACTAAGTGATACTGCCATGACTTTCTTGCATTTAGCCTTAAGGTATGTGGGACACTCAGATCTAACGTGCCCATATCCTTCACATTCATAGCATTGGGCACCACGGGATCTATTATCCCTATCCTCTCCAGACTCACTCCTACTATGCCTACTTTCTCTAGGCATAACCTCTCTATCCATGTTACTGCTATGGCCACTCTTCTTAAGTTTAAGAAATTTTTTAAACTTATTTGCAAACAAGGCCAAATCACGATCCGTGATGGTATCATCATCACTAGACGAATCATGCACAATTTCCTTAGCGGTTTTCATCGCAAGCGTTTTTGGCTCTCGATAACTATGAAGTTTTTTCTCATAAACCTGCAATTTTCCTACGAGTTCTTCTAAATTAAGCTGATCAAGGTCATTACTTTCCTCGATGGCGGTGATCTTGGGTAGGAACTTATCAGATAGGGATCTCAGGATTTTCTTAACTATCCTACTGGTAGGAATAGTCTCACCTAGGTTAAAACTAGAGTTAACAATATCGTTAATCTCAGCATAAAACTCATCAAAGGTCTCATCTTCTTCATTCTGGCGACCTCAAACCTAGTAGCTAAATCATGGAGTCTATTATTTTTAACAGACAATGTGCCCTCATGCACAGTCTGCAGGATGTCCCAATCATCATTGGCTATCTCACACATTGAGATTCTCCTAAACTCAGCAGAACACATAGCACAATGTATGGCATTAACAGCCTTGTTGTTCCTATTGCTAGCATCAAATTCGTCCTTGGTCCAGGTCAATTTATCTTTAGGGGAAGAGACCCCATCAACAACAACAACGGGAGGTTTCCACCCGTGTTCAACAGTCATCCAGACCCTCTCATCTAAGGACTTAAGGAACGCTTTCATGCGAACCTTCCAATGTAAATACTCTGTGCCATCAAAGAATGGCGGATAATTCAAGGGTTGACTACGTTCCATAGCTAATGGGTCAAGGATCGAGTTCAGGCTCTGATACCAATTGAAAATTCGGGGTTATCCTAGGTTCTGACCCTATGCGGAATTATAAACAATAAGCAGGACAAGTCCTGTTACTGTTACTATGGAATTGCAACACAATAACAAATAAATAAAATATGCTGCAAATATAAAAAGAATAACGATAAATAAAGCAGCAAATAAAATCAATCACACAAAATTCAACACAATAATTTTGGTGACGAAGTGGAAAACTCTTCCGAGTAAAAAACCACTCCGGTATAGGCTACCACCCTGATGAGTGGTAAATCCATCACTATTTCCCACTCATTTAGCCTAATGTTTTGTATTGTTTCTCGAGTTTTGTGAACGTTTTAATGTGTTGTGTAGTTATTTTGCAGATAAATAAAGTTTAGAAAGCACTGGGGCAATTTGGGGACAAAACGGATAAAAATGCGTCAACTGGAAATTTTCTATCTCTTGCGCGACGCGATGCTGAAGCACTGCGCGTCGCGACGCTGAGCCAGCGCCGGATTTGCTAAAATGCACCGTTCGCCACGTGTCAAAATCTGACTGGTCAACTTTGCTAACATGCGCCGATTATGCTAACGTGCGTCGTGCCACGTGTCACCATCACTTCGGAGATGCTAAAATACGCCGCTGCCATGTGTCGCGATCAGACGCTGCCGACACTCGCCCTCCACACGTCAGCATGACTTCATCAATGACGTCATGAACAGTGCCACATCATAATTGAGTTATCGGATGAGAATCGAAGCCGACGAATCAGCGCACGACACGTGTCAACTGTAGCCAGCGTCGTGACGCTGGGACCTTACTCGAGCCTATAAATAGAGCTTCAGATTTCTGTTTTCAATGTACCTTTCTCTCTGAATCCTCTGATGTAAATAGGGAGTTTTCTATCTATTTTCTTTTATTTACAGTTTTTGTAATAGTAATAGTAGTTTCTTTTTGTAATAATAGTACTTTTACTATTTCAATAGTAATATTAATTTATTTTTACTATTTACTTTTTACAGTTTTACTATTCAACCATTAGGAGGTAACTTCCCCCTGCTGAGGTGAAAGGTAATTCTTTTACTGTTACTATCTTAGATTAATCTCCCTTAGATACAACATATTCACCATTTTAAAATTGGACTTAACAAGGATACCGCTATATTGGTCGGTTGGCTATTTATTATAAACCGGATTAATCCTGACTTAACAAGGAATACCGCTATATTGGTCGGTTGGCTTTTAAATTTTACATGGCAGGTTCACGGATAAATTTTACCGCCTTTATGGCTGGTTAGACTTAATATTGAGTTAATCAGGTTACCGCCTATATGGCTGGTTGGTTTTAATCTCACGACTGATTATGTTGTATTAAGGGAGATATCTAAGTTAGTAATTAGTAAAAGTAATTCCTTTTATCTTGGCAGTTTATTTTCATTTACTTGTCCGCTTTTACTTTCTCGTATTTATCTTTCAGCATTTTTACTTTATGTCTTTTAAGTTTTCATTAGCCCTAGTTATGTGTCATAACTAAGTCAGTATCTAGGGTTGTGATGAATTTCAATATAACCGGTTTATAAGGGGTTAGATTATAGTTGGGGTAATTTAAAGATTTATTTATTGAGTCTTAATCTTAATGCTTTTTATTAACTGGCCATTAATAAAACTGATTAGGTAAACTTAAAATGAACTAGATATAGGGATTTTAAGTTTAAGACCTCAGACTCAATAGCCCACGATCTTCCTTGAGGATAGATAACCCTTTAATAGATTTCCTTACAGGATAGGCATATACCTGTTGGGCGGGGGTAGCCATAATTGGAACTTAATCTTAATGAATCCAGATAATGTTGTTGACATAGGAATATGGTTCAATTGGGTTATACTGGGTATTTGTAATTGGAAATCGGAAGAGGCTTTTACATAATTTAGTGTTCCAGGTTAATAAATCAATATATTACCCAACTATAAGATAACCACTTCATCTTTTAAATAATATTGGAATAAATCACAACCCTGGATAGTTTTTATAAATTTGGATTTTACTCAACCTATTTTCACGCAATTTTATTTACTTGTTTTTTTAAATTTAGAATCATCGCTATCTCAAATCAATCAATCAAACAACCTGTTAGATACTAGTAATCTTTTGGCCCCATAAATTGATAACAAAAAGGTTTTAAGTCCTCGTGGGATCGATACTTTTTATACTACTTGAACGATACGTGCGCTTGCGTTATACACGTGTGTTTACGCCGGTCAAGTTTTTGGCATCGTTGTCGGGGACTTATTTATCTTTTACTATTAGTTTACGGGTTAGATTCGTTACTTGTATCTAGTTTTTCTTTTACTTATTGTTTTCGTTTTCTTGCGTTTTCAGGTTCTCTGACACTTTATGAGACGAACCAGAAGCTTTGAAATCCGACCGCTTGACCCAGAGATTGAAAGAACCATCAGACAGTTGAGAAGGGAAAGGCGAGAAGGCCAAGAAGCAATTGTTAACATGGAACCTGAACCTTTGGAGGTTGCACCACCAGAGTTACAGACCGCCAGGAAATCTTCCCAGCAACACAGAACCGAATCCAAGGAACCGAAGGAATGAGCAATGTCAAGCCATCACCTTAAAAAGCGGTACTGAAATCAACAAAGATGTTGGAATCAAGGCAACCATTGAAGATGTTCCAAAAGAAGCAGAACAACAGATGGAGGAAAAAGAAGCAAAGGAAAAAGAACAGATTACTCCACCTCCACCTTTTCCTCAGCGTCTTCAGAAAATCAAATTGGATAAGCAGTTTGCTCGATTCCTGGAGGTGTTCAAAAAGCTGCACATCAACATTCCATTCGCAGAAGCCTTGGAGGAAATGCCCAGCTATGTCAAATTCATGAAAGATATTCTTTCATGAAAACGGAGATTGGGAGACTACGAGACAATAGCATTGACGGAGGAATGCAGTGCCATCATTCAAAGAAAACTTCCCCCGAAGTTGAAAGATCCTGGCAGTTTCACCATTCCTTGCATCATAGGAGAACATAATTTCGGTAATGCTTTGTGTGATTTAGGTGCAAGTGTTAATTTAATGTCTTTTTCTATTTACAGGAAACTGAAAATTGGAGAAGCAATGCCTACCTCAGTGTCACTGCAACTTGCTGATCGAACACTCGTATTTCCAAGAGGTGTAGTTGAAAATGTGCTGGTTAAAGTTGACAAATTCATTTTCCCAGCAGATTTTATTGTCCTTGACATAGAGGAAGACGCAGATGTGCCGATCATTCTTGGGAGACCATTCTTGGCAACAGGTCGAACCATTATTGATGTACAGAAAGGAGAACTAACCATGAGGGTACAGGACCAAGAAGTAACATTCAATGTTTTCAAAGCCATGAATTTCCCAGTTAATGAAAAGAAGAAGGAATGTTTCAGACTTGATGTGATACACAGTACCATCCAGAACTCTGACGCTAAACTAAGTTCTACTAACAAATTTAAAGTATGCCATCAGCCAGTTGAACTTGAACACAAGGCGTACTGGGCACTGAAGAAGTTGAATTTTGATCCACAAGCTGCAGGAGAGAAAAGACTTCACCAACTCAATGAATTGGAGGAATTTCACTTGCAGGCTTATGAGAATGCCAGACTGTACAAAGAAAAGACCAAAAGATGGCATGACCGAAAAATAGTGCACAGACAGTTGGAACCAAGGCAACAGGTGTTGTTGTACAACTCGAGGTTGAAACTTTTCCCTGGAAAGTTGAAATCAAGGTGGTCAGGTCCATTTGTGATCACTCAGGTTTTACCACATAGAGCTGTTGAATTACTGGATCCCAATACCAACAACACATTTAAAGTTAACAGTCAGCGTGTTAAGCATTATTGGGGAGAACCGTTGGAGCGACAAAAAGAAAGTGTCACACTTTCAGATCCAGCTTAAACGTTCGAAAAGTCACGTCCAGCTGACGACATTAAACTTTGCGCTAGCAGGGAGGCAACCCATGCAATTTGTGTATATATTGTGATTTTGTGTGATTTAATTTTGTGTGTTTAGTTTTTGCAGTTTAAGATGGAAGAAGTTCTTGCAAATCTTCACAAGCAATTTCCTTCTCTCTCTCAAAAATCTCTGATGAAAGTTTACAAAGCTCGCTTGGAACGGATGAGACTATTGAGGATTAAAGGTATTCCTACTAATATTTGTTGGGTAATCGAAGCACGAGTTCGATTAGCAGTGAGTATTCCGATTCTTGTACTTCGTGTTTACGTGGATTTGGAAGAAGTACCTATGCAAAGAAACGCAGAGCAAAGAAAATGGGTGTTTGTTTCAAATGTGCACGTTGGAATTGTAATACTCATTGTCACTCTTTAGGAATGGTGTCTGATAATCGCGAAGACAAAATTAAATTCATTAGGAATGGCTTGAGTAAGGAGTCTTTAGATGATTTATCTTCGACTCTTGAGACGCATTCCAGTGGAGATGTTCATATAGCCATTAGCAAATTACATACACAATTTCAAAAAGAAAGACAACAGTTAAGTCTTGGGAATCTGACTCAAAAAGACCCTGTTTGCCAATTTATAAGAAAATTGGATGGGAAGCTTGTCCCCGACGCATAGACGTTAATCAAGTTGTAATTATTGTAAATATTATATCTCTTTATCTTTTCAATAATTGTAATTTGTTTTGTTGTTTTCTTTTATTTTCACCGACAAGATCCAGACCTTTTTGACTATCACGATTTATTTTACTATTGAACTAATAATTGTCTTTTAGCAGGTACTAGTGCTATTTT
This sequence comes from Zanthoxylum bungeanum, assembly GCA_019454045.1. NCBI lineage: Eukaryota > Viridiplantae > Streptophyta > Magnoliopsida > Sapindales > Rutaceae > Zanthoxylum > Zanthoxylum bungeanum. Next base: position 33,866 of record SKCR01027385.1, on the reverse strand, counting down.
TACTCACCCTTTACAGGTCCTATAAATTCAGCTCTACATTTGTTCTCTTCAACACATCCAGATATACATCTAAACAAGAAAGAGAAAAATGGAAGAAACATCACAGCAGTGAGTGAAGCGAATTTGTGTTTTCTGTGGATCAAATACTGGTAATAAACCAGAATTCATTGAAGCTGCAAAGGAATTGGGGAGAGTCATAGCTGAACGTAATATGCATCTAGTATATGGCGGAGGCAATCTTGGACTAATGGGGATCGTTTCAAAAGCTGTACAGGAATGAGGCAGTCCAGTTTTGGGAGTCATTCCAAAACCCTTGGCAGAGGCAAATCTGATAGGACCATCAAATGGAGAGGAACTGATCGTGCCAGGAATGTCAGAGCGACTGGTGGAAATGATTAACCGTGCAGATGCTTTTATTGCTCTACCATGAGGCTTGGGCACATTAGAGGAAATTTTTATAGTGTTATCTTGGGCAAACCTGAACATACATCAGAAACCGCTTGGATTGTTTAACGTTGATGGATTTTATGATTTTCTTTGTGTGTTTCTTGATGACAACCGGAGAAATGGGTTCATAACAAAGCCTATGAATGAACTCATCTTCATTGCCAGAACTGCTAAGGATTTATTTGACCAAATCTTAGTTTTTGAACCACAAGTGGACCCTGTTCTTTCCAAAATCAAATGGACCGAAGACGATCGTGGAAAGAAGCGTAAGATAAATCTGGATCTCAACCTTTAAATTTTTGATTTCAGCAAACCATGTACTATCTTCTAAACTCTTTTTCTTCTTTTTAAGACATTGGGGACAATGTCTCATTTAGGTTTGGGGGAGGGAATTAGTTGATCATTACCTTGTTTTTAGTTTTGTGTTTTTTTTTTTTATTTTTTGTTCAAAATTTTTCGAAAAATACAAAAAAATTGAAAATTTTTCAAAAATTACAAAAATATTTTGCATTTTTGTGTGTTTTGACTTAAAAGGTGAAATTGGTGAGAGATAGCCGAGTAAGGAATTTCCACTCCTGAGACGTATTTCAAACCTATTTCAAAACAAGTAATTTTTTTTATTTCATTTTGAATTATTTAATTTGTAAATTCTCCATAAAACTGACTAATATGGCTCTTCATATGCTTAGTTGGCAGGTATTATCAACATGCATAGTAACATACGGACATGAGTTTAATTGGAGGAAGCATCTCCAAAAGTGATGGAGTAAAAAAAAAAAAATTCTGATGTACATAAATAAAGCATCTAAGATCCGGGTTATTAAGTCTGTAAGGGTGTTTTAACACCTAGTGCCCCAAAACCAACTGGTTTGGGAGTCACTGGCCCAAAGCTCGCTACATGGATCAAAGAAGCTGCAAATATATATATATATATATGAAGTCTGGGTAACTAAGTCCGTAGGGGTGTTTTAACACCTGGTGCCCTAAAGCCAACTGGTTTGGGAGCCACCGACCCAAAGCTCGCTACATAGACGGAAGGTATTGTATATAAATAAAAAGTCAAAATCAGAAAAAGCAAAGAAAAAATCAGAAAAATTACTTCATCACTGCAAAAAAGTTGCGAAATCTGATAGAACTTTAGGACAAAAATATTACCTTCTTATCAACTGCACTTATGACTGTTGTGGGCAAAAATGAGTTGATTAATATTTTACTGAGTGTGTATATGGAGAATGGTAAAAATATTCGGAGAATTTACTTATTCAGTAATTTAGAATGAAACAAAACAACTAATAACTTGGAGTAGAAGTTTCATCTGAATAGTCACTGATTTCTTTATTCTATTTTCTCTTGTCTTTTTGATTCTGTGTGCATTAGTTTTAACTAACTTTTTACTTTTGTAAAATGTTTGTGGGTATCATTGATGTAAACCCTCACGAGACTACAACTCGTCCACTAGGGACACCAAGGGGTTTAAAGGCTTGTTGCATACGCTAAATGCATACGTGATCCCTACGAAAGTGGCTTAGTTAATTTTATTTTCATGTTATTTTATTTTATGTTTTGCTCGAGGACTAGCAAAATGTTAGGTTTGGGGGTGTGATGAGTGGTAAATCCATCACTATTTCCCACTCATTTAGCGTAATGTTTTGTATTGTTTCTCGAGTTTTGTGAACGTTTTGATGTGTTGTGTAGTTATTTTGCAGATAAATAAAGTTTAGAAAGCACTGGGGGCAATTTGGGGACAAAACGGACAAAAATGCGTCAACTGGAAATTTTCTGTCTCTTGCGCGTCGCGACGCTGAAGCACTGCGCGTCGCGACACTGAGCAAGCGCCGGATTTGCTAAAATGCGCCGTTCGCCACGTGTCAAAATCTGACTGGTCAACTTTGCTAACGTGCACCGATCATGCTAACGTGCGTCGTGCCACGTGTCACCATCACTTCGGAGATGCTAAAATACGCCGCTGCCACGTGTCGCGATCAGACGCTGCCGACACTCGCCCTCCACACGTCAGCATGACTTCATCAATGACGTCATGAACAGTGCCACATCATAATTGAGTTATCGGATGAGAATCGAAGCCGACGAATCAGCGCTCGACACGTGTCAACTGTAGCCAGCGTCGCGACGCTGGGACCTTACTCGAGCCTATAAATAGAGCTTCAGATTTCAGTTTTCAATGTACCTTTCTCTCTGAATCCTCTGATGTAAATAGGGAGTTTTCTATCTATTTTCTTTTATTTACAGTTTTTGTAATAGTAATAGTAGTTTCTTTTTGTAATAATAGTACTTTTACTATTTCAATAGTAATAGTAATTTATTTTTACTATTTACTTTTTACAGTTTTACTATTCAACCATGAGGAGGTAACTTCCCCCTGCTGAGGTGAAAGGTAATTCTTTTACTGTTACTATCTTAGATTAATCTCCCTTAGATACAACATATTCACCATTTTAAAATTGGACTTAACAAGGATACCGCTGTAGACTCTGATTTCGGCCAAGGTCCACAATCGAGATTATCAATTTGTAGGGCGCGAGTAAATCCTGCAAAACAAATAGAACGAATAAGGAGCTTACTGCCCACCGGTGTGGTGGAAACCGTAGACACTCCGACACTCAAGTTAGTGATGGTATCGATCAACGTAAAGTAAACTGGTCAAGGCTTTTATGTACCTCAACCTTCTGTGGTATGCCGTGAGGGCGGTTGTGAATCAGTTTCGAATTTGTAATTGGGGTGGTCTCTTTTTTGATTCCCTTGATGGTGTCTTTCTTTCTCATTTTATAGGTATTGGTATCCTCTCTTTATCTGCCCGTTGGAGTTATTATTAATGAGGCTTTGATTCAGATGTTCCATACTCGGTAACTGATGATCTTGTCTTCTCCCTGAAACCGTCGACTTCATGGTAGTATTTATGAATGCAGATTCTTTCTTCAAGTTTGTAACTGGCGCCCGTTGATCTTCTTTATGTTCAACAGGCCTGGACCTTTGTGTAATATCTTCGTGTGTGGGCCCAGTTTGCAGATGGGCTTATAGTCTTGTGGTGTGTAATGTCGTTTTTGCCCTTAGAGTCAATTTTGGCCCAAACAGTTTGTCCCCTACTCTCTAAGCCTGAAGTCTTTAGGCTTGGAGAGTACCGTTGTATGTTCCGAAAATAAGTCTTCCTTGCTTTCGTTTATAGCCTGTAAGGGAGTGTCCTATGCTGAGCGAACCGGATTGCTTTTAGAAAGAATCTCACTCGGCATGTCGCATGGACCCAATGGGTGGCTCCGGATGTTTGAACCAAGTCTCATAGTGCGATTGATCCTTATCAAGCGTGATACACAGATAGTGAAAGTCCATATAAAGCCATTTACATGTCGTATAAATTGGGGATACTCTTTGTCTTGACATGGCCCGTAGGAAGTCTCTGGATGAACTAACTCGACACTGTTGTATGGGAATAGCGAATGTCTTTGCTCCAATTTGACTCGACGTGAGTCATCCAGGGATGTCCCCTGTTGATTGAACCTTGAGATGGTTCAGGAGTGATTTCACTCGACTTTGTCGTATGGGACGAGTAATTTCCGTAACTCAGATCTGACTCGACATGAGTCACTTGGGGGATGTCCCATGTCGACTGAACCTTGAGGTGGTTCAGGAGTGATTTCATTCGATACTGTCGTATGGGACGAGTAATTTCCGTAACTCAGGTCTGACTCGATATGAGTCACTTGGGGGATGTCCCCTGTTGACTGAACCTTGAGGTGGTTCAGGAGTGATTTCATTCGATACTGTCGTATGGGACGAGTAATTTCCGCAACTCAGATCTGACTCGACATGAGTCACTTGGGGGATGTCCCCTGTCGACTGAACCTTGAGGTGGTTCAGGAGTGATCTCATTCGATACTGTCGTATGGGACGAGTGAATTCCATAACTTAGATGAAACTCGACATGAGTCACTTAGGGGATGTCCCCTGTCGACTGAACCTTGGGGTGGTTCAGGAATAATTTCACTCGACACTGTCGTAAGGGACGAGTGAATTCCATAACTAAGATGAGACTCGACATGAGTCACTTGGGGGATGTCCCCTGTCGACTGAACCTTGATGTGGTTCAGGAGTGATTTCACTCGACACTGTCGTAAAGGACAAGTGAATACCATAACTCAGATATAACTCGACATGAGTCACCTGGGGATGTCCCCTGTCGACTGAACCTTGACGTGGTTCAGGAAGGATTTCACTCGACACTGTCGTGAGGGACGAGTGAATTCCATAACTAAGATGAAACTCGACATGAGTCAATTGGGGGATGTCCCCTGTCGACTGAACCTTGATGTGGTTCAGGAGTGATTTCACTCGACACTGTCGTAAGGGACGAGTGAATTCCATAACTAAGATGAGACTCGACATGAGTCACTTGGGGGATGTCCCCTGTCGACTGAACCTTGATGTGGTTCAGGAGTGATTTCACTCGACACTGTCGTAAAGGACAAGTGAATACCATAACTCAGATATAACTCGACATGAGTCACCTGGGGATGTCCCCTGTCAACTGAACCTTGACGTAGTTCAGGAAGGATTTCACTCGACAGAGTCGTAAGAGACGAGTGAATTGTATAACTCAAATCTGACTCGACATGAGTCATCTGGGGGATGTCCCCAGTTCGACGTTCTCCATGCCGTAATACTTTGACCCAGTTCAACTGTTATTAATGCAAACCCTATCGCGGATTTCGAGGAGTTTTTGGCGGGAATATTGGCGCCAAATTGAGTATGGGTGTATAAAAGGGGTATGGGCGTTTCACTTTTCCTCATTTGGGAAGTCGAGAGTAAGGAGAGCTCTCAAGTGTTTCTCAAGGTATTCTTCACTAACTTCCTCTTGTTCTTCAATTCTTTTAAGCATTCATTGCAATATTCAAGCTGTTCTTAGGTTACTCTGGCTGTTTGATCTTTGGGTTAGTGTGTTTAGCTTAAGAATCGTGTTTGTGGTTTTTGATCTTCAAGGGGTAGATTACTAGAGAGTTTAATTGTTTATATGCTTGTTGTTTGGAAAATGTCGAGTGGAGAGTCTTTAGGCAGCTTGGGAGCCAAGATAGATAGTTATGTCGAATCATCGAGTGAAACTGAGGAGGAGGTAACGTACAAAGACTGGTCGTACGAGAAACTGATTGAGAAAGGTGTAGTTACCCTGGCCATGTCTCCTCGGGAGACTCCTACTGAGGCAATACCTCTAAGATCAATTCCTGCAATTGAGGAGCCGAGTGACTTTCCTTGCAGCAGTGAGCCTACCAACTTATTATCCAGGAATCCTGCTAGTCGTATGACTGGGAAAATGCTGAGGGAACTCAGTTGTATGTATAGATTTCCTGAGTCTCTAGAACTCCGAGTGCCTTCGTCGACTGAGAGAATTGATTACAAGGTCCCGGGGTGGATAGGTTTCTACGTTCGTCCGTTTAAAGTAGGATTGAGGTTTCCAATCCCCAGACTGGTCTGGGAAGTGTTGAACCATTTTGAAATTGCTCCGTCTCAACTGATGCCAAACGCATGGAGGATTCTATTGTCGATTGAGTGCTTAGCCTTCGAGTTGGGTGTACTCTTCGAGGTAAATGATGTTCTAGAGACATATTACATAAAGGAGCATCTGAAAGAGAAAGGGAGATATACAATGATCCTTCGACAAAGAAAGAAGCCTCTAGTCATTGGATTGCCGACTAATGATAGGGGAAACTGGCAGTCCTACTACTTCTTCGCAAGGGGTGAGGGTATATTTTTTTTGACTGGGGCTGGTCGAATCCCAGAGTTTTGGTGTTTGTCGAGTGAGTGATGTTCTTTTCTAAGTAATAGGTTATAACTGTGGTTTGTGTTTTTGAATAACCAAGGGTTTGTCGTTGCAGATCCTCTTCGAAACAAATCGTTCCTCTCAACTGTTCGCTCCACCTCAAACGTCGAAGCAATTCTATCTTTGCCAGACGACGTAAGGAACTGCAAGGCCATCCTAGAGGAGAAGAGATTAAGGGCGACTCCATTGTGGAAGGAAATCTATCAGCGCGAAGGTAAAGTTCTGGCCCTCTCTAACGACGTTTTGGCCGTGATAAACTGTAGGTGGTCGATTCAAAAATTGTATGGGGTGAATAAAAAATATCGAGAGCCCTTAAAAATTGAGGAATTTTCATGCGCAGAGGAGATGATGTCTGGTCCATTCACAGTAGCTTCACTCGACGAAATGAAGAGCAGAAAAAAGTCGAGGAAACTGAAGAAAAGAGAATTAGAGGTCGAAAGAGAAACTGGCACCCAGCATCAAGAGATGGTTTCGAGTGGGGGTGTCGTAGAAAAAGGGAAGTCGATAGACATTATCTCATCTGAGAAGAAAAGGAAGTCTGTCGCAGAGGTGGAAACTGAAGAGGACTCTGATACCCTTATTTTGAAAGTTCCAAAGGAGTCGACGGCAATTTCAGACCCTTCGAGCATCGACTCATTCGTTGAGGGTCTTCTACTCCAAGGGGATGAAGTACGATTGGCACAGATTGGGCCGGCGGAGGCCATGAAAAAAGCCATCGCTCTAAACTACCAAGTGAGTATCCTCATTCTTTTTTTTTTTTTTTTAGTTGTCGAATGGTGCTCTGATTTGAATGTCGTAGGCCCTGGAATGTAGCTTGTTCTTGCGGAAAAATGCTGAATCCAACCAAAAGAGGGTCAAGGAGCTAGAGAAGGGTTTATCAGCTGTGAAGAAGGAGTCGTCAGTATTGAGGTCTGGACTGGTCGCTTCGCAGAGAAAGGAGAAAGTTCTCGAGAAGGAGCTGAAGGAAGTGAAGGCTAGCTTGAAGCTGGAAAAGGAAACTGCCGAGTTAACAATTGAAGGTTACAAGGAGGGTTTCAACAATTTGAAGAAGGAGAACGAGTTGCTGTTGGAACAAATGGAGGATATCGCAATCGACTCCATGATGAAGAATAGATACGACTTGATGCAAGAATTCATTGCTGGAAAACATGTCGACTGGAAGCCTGAGAAATGGATCAGTGAATATGAAAGGCGCGCCGCTGGTATTTCCTCGTCGACAGAAGAAGAAGATGTAGAAGTAGGAACAGAGGTAGAGATGAGGAAGGAGGAGGCTGAGCTAAATCCAACCGAGGTAGAAGCGATGATGGAAGTTGAGAAGGACACAGAAGTAGAAGAAGAAAATGTGGCACAAACCGCTGTCCATTCTGAACCGGTGGATGTGGAGGGTGAAGGAGACGTTCCAACCAGCCAACCAGCAACGACGGATGCAGACGGAGCTGACGATTGATGTCGAATTGTTCAGAAATTATCTAGAACTTTTTGATAAACTTGTACTTAGAATTTGCTAGGATGGAACAAGGTTGTAACTTGAATCATTTTGTATATTGAAATGACGAATGGTTTTATACTTCGAATGTGAAGAATGGAACAAGAATCTATTGGATAGTTTTATTGCAATTTGTCGAACAACTTCTACAAATTTTATTTCTCTACTGACAGAATGATAAAACTTGAAAGTAGACTGGTAAATAACTAATTGGCAAAACATCAAAATTACCGGATAAATTTTTTAAGGTGCACCGCGTTCCAGCTGTTGCAGATTGGTTTCCCCTCTTTGGTTTCCAACTTGTAGGCTCCTTTCCCAACAACTCTAACAATTTGATAAGGGCCTTCCCAATTAGGGCCCAACTTCCCATCTCCACCTTCTTTCGTGCTCTGGAATACTCTCCGTAGGACCCAGTCACCAGCGCGGAATGTCCTGGTCCTAACGTTTTTGTCGAAATACCTGGCCACCCTTTGTTGATATGTGGCCAGTCGGATGAGAGCCGTGTCCCTTTTCTCATCAATCGTGTCGAGATTGAAATTCATCAGTTGTTGGTTGCTTTCGTTGTCGAGCCACTGGCATCGTGGTGAAGGGATGACTTCTTCGGATGGAATTACAGCTTCCGTCCCAAATGCTAATGAGAATGGAGTTTCGCCGGTTGAGGATCTTACAGTTGTCCTGTACGACCACAAGACTCCAGGTAATTCTTCAGCCCAGGCGCCCTTTGCTTTCTCCAACCTCTTCTTCATAGTGTTCAAGATCGTCTTATTGGACGACTCTGCTTGCCCGTTTGCTTGTGGAAAGCGCGGCGTCGAGTAATTTAGTCTGATACCCCAGTTCCTGCAGAAATTTTGAAAGTGATGGCTGATGAATTGTGATCCATTGTCGGTCACAATTTCTCTAGGAATGCCGTACCGGCATAAGATATTCTTCCATACGAATGTTTGAGCCTCCTTGTCGCGTATTCTAGCAAATGCTTCGGCTTCAATCCACTTCGAATAATAATCTGTCATTACGAGCATGTAGACTCGTTGGCCTGAAGCGACTGGAAGTTTTCCAACAATGTCCATGCCCCATTTCATGAACGGCCATGGAGACAGGATTGGGCTCAGCTTCTCTGGTGGTAGATGAGGGACCGGTGCGAATCTCTGGCACTTGTCGCATTTCTTTGTGAATTCTGCGGAGTCGAGTCTCATTGTCGGCCAGTAATACCCTGTCGTGTGGGCTCGGAGAGCCAGACTTCTGCCACCTGAGTGGTTCCCACATTCCCCTTCATGTAATTCAGACAACACATGCTGGGCTTCGTCGTGTGTCAAGCATTTCAAGTATGGTCCCGAGAAGGATTTTCGTAACAGCTGGCCTTCGAATACTACGTACCTTGCAGCTGTCTCTGTATCTTCCTTGCCAGCACTTTGTCTTCCGGAAGTACGCCGTTCTGCAAGTATTCAATGATCGGTGTCATCCAACTGTCGACTGAAGCGATAGCGGCCGCATCCGTCTCTTCCTTCCAAATTGCCGGCCAGTTCAGAAATACTATAGGTATTGCTTGTGGTTTGTCGCCCTCCAGAGTTGAACCGAGGGTTGCCAGTGCATCTGCCCGGGAATTTTCGCTTCTTGGGATCTGTTTTATGGAGAATGCGTCGAATGCCGTTCGTAGTTCATTTACCTTCTGTAAGTAAGAGGCCATTGCTTCACCTCTTGCATGATATGATCCCTCGACCAAGGTCCACAATCGAGATTATCAATTTGTAGGGCGCGAGTAAATCCTGCAAAACAAATAGAACGAATAAGGAGCTTACTGCCCACCGGTGTGGTGGAAACCGTAGACACTCCGACGCTCAAGTTAGTGATGGTATCGATCAACGTAAAGTAAACTGGTCAAGGCTTTTATGTACCTCAACCTTCTGTGGTATGCCGTGAGGGCGGTTGTGAATCAGTTTCGACTTTGTAATTGGGGTGGTCTCTTTTTTGATTCCCTTGATGGTGTCTTTCTTTCTAATTTTATAGGTATTGGTATCCTCTCTTTATCTGCCCGTTGGAGTTATTATTAATGAGGCTTTGATTCGGATGTTCCATACTCGGTAACTGATGATATTGTCTTCTCCCTGAAACCGTCGACTTCATGGTAGTATTTATGAATGCAGATTCTTTCTTCAAGTTTGTAACTGGCGCCCGTTGATCTTCTTTATGTTCAACAGGCCTGGACCTTTGTGTAATATCTTCGTGTGTGGGCCCAGTTTACAGATGGGCTTCTAGTCTTGTGGTGTAATGTTGTTTTTGTCCTTAGAGTCAATTTTGGCCCAAACAACCGCTATATTGGTTGGTTGGCTATTTATTATAAACCGGATTAATCCTGACTTAACAAGGTGCACCGCGTTCCAGCTGTTGCGGATTGGTTTCCCCTCTTTGGTTTCCAACTTGTAGGCTCCTTTCCCAACAACTCTAACAATTTGATAAGGGCCTTCCCAATTAGGGCCCAACTTCCCATCTCCACCTTTTTTCGTGCTCTGGAATACTCTCCGTAGGACCCAATCACCAGCGCGGAATGTCCTGGTCCTAACGTTTTTGTCGAAATACCTGGCCACCCTTTGTTGATATGTGGCCAGTCGGATGAGAGCCGTGTCCCTTTTCTCATCAATCGTGTCGAGATTGAAATTCATCAGTTGTTGGTTGCTTTCGTTGTCGAGCCACTGGCATCGTGGTGAAGGGATGACTTCTTCGGATGGAATTACAGCTTCCGTCCCAAATGCTAATGAGAATGGAGTTTCGCCGGTTGAGGATCTTACGGTTGTCCTGTACGACCACAAGACTCCAGGTAATTCTTCAGCCCAGGCGCCCTTTGCTTTCTCCAACCTCTTCTTCATAGTGTTCAAGATCGTCTTATTGGACGACTCTGCTTGCCCGTTTGCTTGTGGAAAGCGCGGCGTCGAGTAATTTAGTCTGATACCCCAGTTCCTGCAGAAATTTTGAAAGTGATGGCTGATGAATTGTGATCCATTGTCGGTCACAATTTCTCTAGGAATGCCGTACCGGCATATGATATTCTTCCATACGAACGTTTGAGCCTCCTTGTCGTGTATTCTAGCAAATGCTTCGGCTTCAATCCACTTCGAATAATAATCTGTCATTACGAGCATGTAGACTTGTTGGCCTGAAGCGACTGGAAGTTTTCCAACAATGTCCATGCCCCATTTCATGAACGGCCATGGAGACAGGATTGGGCTCAGCTTCTCTGGTGGTAGATGAGGGACCGGTGCGAATCTCTGGCACTTGTCGCATTTCTTTGTGAATTCTGCGGAGTCGAGTCTCATTGTCGGCCAGTAATACCCTGTCGTGTGGGCTCGGAGAGCCAGACTTCTGCCACCTGAGTGGTTCCCACATTCCCCTTCATGTAATTCAGACAACACATGATGGGCTTCTTCGTGTGTCAAGCATTTCAAGTATGGTCCCGAGAAGGATCTTCGTAACAGCTGGCCTTCGAATACTACATACCTTGCAGACTGTCTCTGTATCTTCCTTGCCAGCACTTTGTCTTCCGGAAGTACGCCGTTCTGCAAGTATTCAATGATCGGTGTCATCCAACTGTCGACTGAAGCGATAGCGGCCGCATCCGTCTCTTCCTTCCAAATTGCAGGCCAGTTCAGAAATACTATAGGTATTGCTTGTGGTTTGTCGCCCTCCAGAGTCGAACCGAGGGTTGCCAGTGCATCTGCCCGGGAATTTTCGCTTCTTGGGATCTGTTTTATGGAGAATGCGTCGAATGCCGTTCGTAGTTCATTTACCTTCTGTAAGTAAGAGGCCATTGCTTCACCTCTTGCATGATACGATCCCTCGACCTGGTTGACAATCAGCTGAGAATCCGACGTTACTTCTATCTCCTTCGCTCCCAGTTCCTTGGCCAATAATAATCCTGCAATCAACGCTTCGTACTCGGCCTCATTATTGGTTACTCGGAAGCCGCATTTGACTGCCTGCTGCAGAACGTCGCCAGAGGGAGTAGTGATTACCATACCGAGTCCACATCCCTTTTTGTTACTTGAACCGTCAACCATCAATTTCCAAGTTCTTGTCGGCTGGATGGAATTGATTTCCGCGTCAGGTGTCGCCACCATTCCGGGAGCAAAATCAGCCACAAAATCTACCAAGGCTTGGGATTTGATTGCCGTCCTGGGTTGAAAGTCAATGTCGTGTTCCCCCAACTCAATTGCCCACTTCATCAATCTCCCAGATAACTCAGGTTTATGAAGAATGCTTCTCAGAGGATGTGTCGTGTACAGTGCGAAGACCAATTTTTGCATCAGCGGGTAGCGTGTCTCTGCCTCCAACAGTGCTTTGCTTACATAGTAGACTGGCTGTTGACTCCCTGCTTCTTCTCTCACTAAAACTCCACTGACCGCGTGTTCCGAGACTCCCAGATAAAGGTAGAGCCTCTCACAGTCGAGTGGTTTTGATAATAGGGGCGGCGAAGATAAATATCGTTTGAGCTGCTTCAGAGCTTCCTCACAAGCAGGAGTCCATTCGAATTTACTTGCTTTTCTTAAAGCTGAGAAAAATAAAAAACTCCTGTCGGTTGATTTAGAAATGAACCTGTTTAATGCCGCTATCCGCCCAGTTAGTCGCATAACATCCTTCGGGGTGGAAGGGGTAGGGATGTCGAGGATTGATCTAATCTGGTCTGGATTTGCTTCAATGCCTCGTCGAGTGACTATGTATCCCAAGAATTTTCCTGAAGCGACACCAAATGCACACTTAGTAGGATTTAATTTCATTCCGTACCTGTCCATGATGTCGAAGGCTTCTTCCAGATGGTTGAGATGTTGTTCTGATTCAATGGATTTCACCAACATGTCGTCAATATAAACTTCCATTGTTTTCCCTATTTGTTGGTCGAACATCCTATTAACCATTCGCTGGTATGTTGCTCCTGCGTTCTTCAATCCAAAAGGCATGACTTTGTAACAGAATATTCCTCGATTTGTAACAAAAGCTGTTTTCTCTTGATCTTGAGGATGCATGAGGATCTGATTGTAGCCTGAATACGCGTCCATGAAGCTTAATAACTCGTGTCCTGCGGTCGCATCCACCATCGAATCAATATGTGGTAAAGGAAACGAGTCCTTTGGACAGGCTCTGTTCAGATCCGTGAAGTCGATGCACACCCTCCACTTCCCATTCTTCTTTTTCACTACTACAACATTGGCAAGCCACTCGGGAAACTGTACTTCTTTAATCGCTCCGTTTTGCAGTAACTTCTGCACCTCTTCATCAATGATCCGGTTTCTTTCTGGGGCAAACTTCCTTCTTTTTTGTCTGACAGGGGTGTGGTCCGGATCCACATGCAGTGCGTGAGTGATGAGATCCGGATCAATTCCTATCATATCCTCATGCGACCATGCGAACGTGTCGTGCCGTCTTTTCAAGAATTCTATCAGGTCGGCTCGCAGTTTTGGACCCAGACCCGCTCCAACCAAAGCCTTGTGTTCCGTGAATTGAGGATGAATCTGGACCTCGTCGAGCTTCTCAATATTCGGTAGAGTAGGCTCTGGCGCACTAGGTCCAGACAGTAATTGCTATGCCGGATCTGATTTAGCCTTCAAGGTCGTTTGGTAGCAACTCCTTGACGCCAATTGATCCCCCTTTACCTCCTGAATCCCCCATTTAGTCGGGAATTTAATTACCTGATGATAGGTAGACGAGACCGCCCTCATGTCGTGAATCCAAGGTCTGCCCATAATCAAGTTATAGGCCGATGGGCTGTCCAATACCAGGAAAGTAGTCATTTTATTAACACCTGCAACATAAACGGGGAGTCGTATTTCCCCCATAGTCAACTTTTGTTCTTCGCTAAAACCGATTAATACTGTCATACGCCTATTGATGTTATCCAATGCCGTTCCCATGTCGGTCAGAGCACTGGCAAAGATAATGTTAGCTGAGGAGCCCGTGTCGACCAACACACGTCTGATCATGAAGTTCGCCACTTGAAGAGAAATGACCAAAGCGTCATGGTGAGGGTTTAGATCTTGTGAGTCCCCATCATCCGGGAACCCAATTACCAAACCCGTGGTAATTCCCTCTACAGACATTAGGGTGTGTGAGGCCTTGGTGGCCAATACCCTCGAGTGCCTTTTTGCAGCAGAATAAGTAGCTCCACTAACTTCTGATCCCCCCGAAATGACATTGACAGTGTTATCAATCGGAGGTGGTGGTATTGGAATTTCTCCCTGTCTGTCTCTTTCATCCCTTCGGGTCATTGTCGCCTTCCCCTTGTCCGTAAGCAGATCTTTCAAAAATCCTTTGTTCAGCAGTTCCAAAACCTCTAGTCTCAAGGCAACACATTCCGCCGTCGTATGACCGTAGTCCCTGTGGAACTCACACCATTTCTTAGTGTCTTTTTTGGATGAACTATCCCTTGCCCATGGGGGCCATTTCACTTCATTCTCTAATTTCTTCAACACCGAAACCAATTCCCCCGGAGAAATTGTGAAATTGTAGTCTGGAAGTCGAGGCTTACTTGTCGGAAGCTCCTCCCTGTTTTTATATGGCCGTGGACGTCTATCCATATTTTTGTAGAAGGGTCGACGTTCGCCCCTACTTTGGTTCCTCCCTTCGGTTCGGGGGGGGGGGGGGTAGTCTGTTTCGTGTCGCCTGGAAGCAACTGGCCTTCGGTTTGCTTGTGCATTTGTTTCATCAACTCTTCTCTTATTTCTTTTATCCTCTTCCCACCTTATCTCTACTTGGGCCCGTGCCATGACCTGGTCCATTGTGTAGCACCTGAATTTCGTCAACTTCTTGTAGAGCCCGCTGTCATAAAGGAGTCCATTCCTGAAGGCTTCAACTGTTGTTGGCTGATGGAGGTCCGGTATGGTTATTCTCTCATGGTTGAACCGGGCCACGTAGCTCCGTAATGCTTCTCCTCTTCTCTGTTGTACTGAGTTAAGGTCGTCCGTCGTTTTTTCCATCCTGCACGAACTTGCGAAGTGTTGCACGAACTTGTCCGCCAGTTCTTGGTATGATTTGATTGACCTATAAGGAAGATTAATGAACCATGTCAAGGCAGGTCCCGCCAGACTTTCCCCGAAGCACCTGCACATTCCGGCCTCCCATTGGTTCGGAGACAAACCGTTCGACATCATCTTGAATTTGTAATGCATGACGTGGTCGTCTGGATCTGTGGTCCCATCATATAACTTCATTTCAGGTGGGTTGAATTTCCTGGGCAACTCAACTGCTACAATTGACTCATGGAAAGGGGTATCTGAAATTGTCCCGGCCCGGCTTTTCCTGATCGGGAGTTTCACCCCTGGTAGTCGTGACATAACTGCTTCTTTGAATTCAACCATTTCTCTTCTGATTTCGGCCAAGGTCCACAATCGAGATTATCAATTTGTAGGGCGCGAGTAAATCCTGCAAAACAAATAGAACGAATAAGGAGCTTACTGCCCACCGGTGTGGTGGAAACCGTAGACACTCCGACGCTCAAGTTAGTGATGGTATCGATCAACGTAAAGTAAACTGGTCAAGGCTTTTATGTACCTCAACCTTCTGTGGTATGCCGTGAGGGCGGTTGTGAATCAGTTTCGACTTTATAATTGGGGTGGTCTCTTTTTTGATCCCTTGATGGTGTCTTTCTTTCTCATTTTATAGGTATTGGTATCCTCTCTTTATCTGCCCGTTGGAGTTATTATTAATGAGGCTTTGATTCGGATGTTCCATACTCGATAACTGATGATCTTGTCTTCTCCCTGAAACCGTCGACTTCATGGTAGTATTTATGAATGCAGATTCTTTCTTCAAGTTTGTAACTGGCGCCCGTTGATCTTCTTTATGTTCAACAGGCCTGGACCTTTGTGTAATATCTTCGTGTGTGGGCCCAGTTTGCAGATGGGCTTCTAGTCTTGTGGTGTAATGTCGTTTTTGCCCTTAGAGTCAATTTTGGCCCAAACAGTTTGTCCCCTACTCTCTAAGCCTGGAAGTCTTTAGGCTTGGAGAGTACCGTTGTATGTTCCGAAAATAAGTCTTCCTTGCTTTCGTTTATAGCCTGTAAGGGAGTGTCCTATGCTGAGCGAACCGGATTGCTTTTAGAAAGAATCTCACTCGGCATGTCGCATGGACCCAATGGGTGGCTACGGATGTTTGAACCAAGTCTCATAGTGCGATTGATCCTTATCAAGCGTGATACACAGATAGTGAAAGTCCATATAAAGCCATTTACATGTCGTATAAATTGGGGATACTCTTTGTCTTGACATGGCCCGTAGGAAGTCTCTGGATGAACTAACTCGACACTGTTGTATGGGAATAGCGAATGTCTTTGCTCCAATTTGACTCGACGTGAGTCATCCAGGGATGTCCCCTGTTGATTGAACCTTGAGATGGTTCAGGAGTGATTTCACTCGACTTTGTCGTATGGGACGAGTAATTTCCGTAACTCAGATTTGACTCGACATGAGTCACTTGGGGGATGTCCCCTGTCGACTGAACCTTGAGGTGGTTCAGGAGTGATTTCATTCGATACTGTCGTATGGGACGAGTAATTTCCGTAACTCAGGTCTGACTCGACATGAGTCACTTGGGGGATGTCCCCTGTTGACTGAACCTTGAGGTGGTTCAGGAGTGATTTCATTCGATACTGTCGTATGGGACGAGTAATTTCCGCAACTCAGATCTGACTCGACATGAGTCACTTGGGGGATGTCCCCTGTCGACTGAACCTTGAGGTGGTTCAGGAGTGATCTCATTCGATACTGTCGTATGGGACGAGTGAATTCCATAACTTAGATGAAACTCGACATGAGTCACTTAGGGGATGTCCCCTGTCGACTGAACCTTGGGGTGGTTCAGGAATAATTTCACTCGACACTGTCGTAAGGGACGAGTGAATTCCATAACTAAGATGAGACTCGACATGAGTCACTTGGGGGATGTCCCCTGTCGACTGAACCTTGATGTGGTTCAGGAGTGATTTCACTCGACACTGTCGTAAAGGACAAGTGAATACCATAACTCAGATATAACTCGACATGATTCACCTGGGGATGTCCCCTGTCGACTGAACCTTGACGTGGTTCAGGAAGGATTTCACTCGACACTGTCGTGAGGGACGAGTGAATTCCATAACTAAGATGAACTCGACATGAGTCACTTGGGGGATGTCCCCTGTCGACTGAACCTTGATGTGGTTCAGGAGTGATTTCACTCGACACTGTCGTAAGGGACGAGTGAATTCCATAACTAAGATGAGACTCGACATGAGTCACTTGGGGGATGTCCCCTGTCGGCTGAACCTTGATGTGGTTCAGGAGTGATTTCACTCGACACTGTCGTAAAGGACAAGTGAATACCATAACTCTGATATAACTCGACATGAGTCACCTGGGGATGTCCCCTGTCGACTGAACCTTGACGTGGTTCAGGAAGGATTTCACTCGACAAAGTCGTAAGAGACGAGTGAATTGTATAACTCAAATCTGACTCGACATGAGTCATCTGGGGGATGTCCCCAGTTCGACGTTCTCCATGCCGTAATACTTTGACCCAGTTCAACTGTTATTAATGCAAACCCTATCGCGGATTTCGAGGAGTTTTTGGCGGGAATATTGGCGCCAAATTGAGTATGGGTGTATAAAAGGGGTATGGGCGTTTCACTTTTCCTCATTTGGGAAGTCGAGTAAGGAGAGCTCTCAAGTGTTTCTCAAGGTATTCTTCACTAACTTCCTCTTGTTCTTCAATTCTTTTAAGCATTCATTGCAATATTCAAGCTGTTCTTAGGTTACTCTGGCTGTTTGATCTTTGGGTTAGTGTGTTTAGCTTAAGAATCGTGTTTGTGGTTTTTGATCTTCAAGGGGTAGATTACTAGAGAGTTTAATTGTTTATATGCTTGTTGTTTGGAAAATGTCGAGTGGAGAGTCTTTAGGCAGCTTGGGAGCCAAGATAGATAGTTATGTCGAATCATCGAGTGAAACTGAGGAGGAGGTAACGTACAAAGACTGGTCGTACGAGAAACTGATTGAGAAAGGTGTAGTTACCCTGGCCATGTCTCCTCGGGAGACTCCTACTGAGGAAATACCTCTAAGATCAATTCCTGCAATTGAGGAGCCGAGTGACTTTCCTTGCAGCAGTGAGCCTACCAACTTATTATCCAGGAATCCTGCTAGTCGTATGACTGGGAAAATGCTGAGGGAACTCAGTTGTATGTATAGATTTCCTAAGTCTCTAGAACTCCGAGTGCCTTCGTCGACTGAGAGAATTGATTACAAGGTCCCGGGGTGGATAGGTTTCTACGTTCGTCCGTTTAAAGTAGGATTGAGGTTTCCAATCCCCAGACTGGTCTGGGAAGTGTTGAACCATTTTGAAATTGCTCCGTCTCAACTGATGCCAAACGCATGGAGGATTCTATTGTCGATTGAGTGCTTAGCCTTCGAGTTGGGTGTACTCTTCGAGGTAAATGATGTTCTAGAGACATATTACATAAAGGAGCATCTGAAAGAGAAAGGGAGATATACAATGATCCTTCGACAAAGAAAGAAGCCTCTAGTCATTGGATTGCCGACTAATGATAGGGGAAACTGGCAGTCCTACTACTTCTTCACAAGGGGTGAGGGTATATTTGGTTTGACTGGGGCTGGTCGAATCCCAGAGTTTTGGTGTTTGTCGAGTGAGTGATGTTCTTTTCTAAGTAATAGGTTATAACTGTGGTTTGTGTTTTTGAATAACCAAGGGTTTGTCGTTGCAGATCCTCTTCGAAACAAATCGTTCCTCTCAACTGTTCGCTCCACCTCAAACGTCGAAGCAATTCTATCTTTGCCAGACGACGTAAGGAACTGCAAGGCCATCCTAGAGGAGAAGAGATTAAGGGCGACTCCATTGTGGAAGGAAATCTATCAGCGCGAAGGTAAAGTTCTGGCCCTCTCTAACGACGTTTTGGCCGTGATAAACTGTAGGTGGTCGATTCAAAAATTGTATGGGGTGAATAAAAAATATCGAGAGCCCTTAAAAATTGAGGAATTTTCATGCGCAGAGGAGATGATGTCTGGTCCATTCACAGTAGCTTCACTCGACGAAATGAAGAGCAGAAAAAAGTCGAGGAAACTGAAGAAAAGAGAATTAGAGGTCGAAAGAGAAACTGGCACCCAGCATCAAGAGATGGTTTCGAGTGGGGGTGTCGTAGAAAAAGGGAAGTCGATAGACATTATCTCATCTGAGAAGAAAAGGAAGTCTGTCGCAGAGGTGGAAACTGAAGAGGACTCTGATACCCTTATTTTGAAAGTTCCAAAGGAGTCGACGGCAATTTCAGACCCTTCGAGCATCGACTCATTCGTTGAGGGTCTTCTACTCCAAGGGGATGAAGTAAGATTGGCACAGATTAGGCCGGCGGAGGCCATGAAAAAAGCCATCGCTCTAAACTACCAAGTGAGTATCCTCATTCCTTTTTTTTTTTTTTTTTTAGTTGTCGAATGGTGCTCTGATTTGAATGTCGTAGGCCCTGGAATGTAGCTTGTTCTTGCGGAAAAATGCTGAATCCAACCAAAAGAGGGTCAAGGAGCTAGAGAAGGGTTTATCAGCTGTGAAGAAGGAGTCGTCAGTATTGAGGTCTGGACTGGTCGCTTCGCAGAGAAAGGAGAAAGTTCTCGAGAAGGAGCTGAAGGAAGTGAAGGCTAGCTTGAAGCTGGAAAAGGAAACTGCCGAGTTAACAATTGAAGGTTACAAGGAGGGTTTCAACAATTTGAAGAAGGAGAACAAGTTGCTGTTGGAACAAATGGAGGATATCGCAATCGACTCCATGATGAAGAATAGATACGACTTGATGCAAGAATTCATTACTGGAAAACATGTCGACTGGAAGCCTGAGAAATGGATCAGTGAATATGAAAGGCGCGCCGCTGGTATTTCCTCGTCGACAGAAGAAGAAGATGTAGAAGTAGGAACAGAGGTAGAGATGAGGAAGGAGGAGGCTGAGCTAAATCCAACCGAGGTAGAAGCGATGATGGAAGTTGAGAAGGACACAGAAGTAGAAGAAGAAAATGTGGCACAAACCGCTGTCCATTCTGAACCGGTGGATGTGGAGGGTGAAGGAGACGTTCCAACCAGCCAACCAGCAACGACGGATGCAGACGGAGATGACGATTGATGTCGAATTGTTCAGAAATTATCTAGAACTTTTTGATAAACTTGTACTTAGAATTTGCTAGGATGGAACAAGGTTGTAACTTGAATCATTTTGTATATTGAAATGACGAATGGTTTTATACTTCGAATGTGAAGAATGGAACAAGAATCTATTGGATAGTTTTATTGCAATTTGTCGAACAACTTCTACAAATTTTATTTCTCTACTGACAGAATGATAAAACATGAAAGTAGACTGGTAAATAACTAATTGGCAAAACATCAAAATTACCGGATAAATTTTTTAAGGTGCACCGCGTTCCAGCTGTTGCGGATTGGTTTCCCCTCTTTGGTTTCCAACTTGTAGGCTCCTTTCCCAACAACTCTAACAATTTGATAAGGGCCTTCCCAATTAGGGCCCAACTTCCCATCTCCACCTTCTTTCGTGCTCTGGAATACTCTCCGTAGGACCCAGTCACCAGCGCGGAATGTCCTGGTCCTAACGTTTTTGTCGAAATACCTGGCCACCCTTTGTTGATATGTGGCCAGTCGGATGAGAGCCGTGTCCCTTTTCTCATCAATCGTGTCGAGATTGAAATTCATCAGTTGTTGGTTGCTTTCGTTGTCGAGCCACTGGCATCGTGGTGAAGGGATGACTTCTTCGGATGGAATTACAGCTTCCGTCCCAAATGCTAATGAGAATGGAGTTTCACCGGTTGAGGATCTTACGGTTGTCCTGTACGACCACAAGACTCCAGGTAAATCTTCAGCCCAGGCGCCCTTTGCTTTCTCCAACCTCTTCTTCATAGTGTTCAAGATCGTCTTATTGGACGACTCTGCTTGCCCGTTTGCTTGTGGAAAGCGCGACGTCGAGTAATTTAGTCTGATACCCTAGTTCCTGCAGAAATTTTGAAAGTGATGGCTGATGAATTGTGATCCATTGTCGGTCACAATTTCTCTAGGAATGCCGTACCGGCATATGATATTCTTCCATACGAACGTTTGAGCCTTCTTGTCGCGTATTCTAGCAAATGCTTCGGCTTCAATCCACTTCGAATAATAATCTGTCATTACGAGCATGTAGACTCGTTGGCCTGAAGCGACTGGAAGTTTTCCAACAATGTCCATGCCCCATTTCATGAACGGCCATGGAGACAGGATTGGGCTCAGCTTCTCTGGTGGTAGATGAGGGACCGGTGCGAATCTCTGGCACTTGTCGCATTTCTTTGTGAATTCTGCGGAGTCGAGTCTCATTGTCGGCCAGTAATACCCTGTCGTGTGGGCTCGGAGAGCCAGACTTCTGCCACCTGAGTGGTTCCCACATTCCCCTTCATGTAATTCAGACAGCACATGCTGGGCTTCGTCGTGTGTCAAGCATTTCAAGTATGGTCCCGAGAAGGATCTTCGTAACAGCTGGCCTTCGAATACTACGTACCTTGCAGACTGTCTCTGTATCTTCCTTGCCAGCACTTTTTCTTTCGGAAGTACGCCGTTCTGCAAGTATTCAATGATCGGTGTCATCCAACTGTCGACTGAAGCGATAGCGGCCGCATCCGTCTCTTCCTTCCAAATTGCCGGCCAGTTCAGAAATACTATAGGTATTGCTTGTGGTTTGTCGCCCTCCAGAGTCGAACCGAGGGTTGCCAGTGCATCTGCCCGGGAATTTTCGCTTCTTGGGATCTGTTTTATGGAGAATGTGTCGAATGCCGTTCGTAGTTCATTTACCTTCTGTAAGTAAGAGGCCATTGCTTCACCTCTTGCATGATATGATCCCTCGACCAAGGTCCACAATCGAGATTATCAATTTGTAGGGCGCGAGTAAATCCTGCAAAACAAATAGAACGAATAATGAGCTTACTGCCCACCGATGTGGTGGAAACCGTAGACACTCCGACGCTCAAGTTAGTGATGGTATCGATCAACGTAAAGTAAACTGGTCAAGGCTTTTATGTACCTCAACCTTCTGTGGTATGCCGTGAGGGCGGTTGTGAATCAGTTTCGACTTTGTAATTGGGGTGGTCTCTTTTTTGATTCCCTTGATGGTGTCTTTCTTTCTCATTTTATAGGTATTGGTATCCTCTCTTTATCTGCCCGTTGGAGTTATTATTAATGAGGCTTTGATTCGGATGTTCCATACTCGGTAACTGATGATCTTGTCTTCTCCCTGAAACCGTCGACTTCATGGTAGTATTTATGAATGCAGATTCTTTCTTCAAGTTTGTAACTGGCGCCCGTTAATCTTCTTTATGTTCAACAGGCCTGGACCTTTGTGTAATATCTTCGTGTGTGGGCCCAGTTTGCAGATGGGCTTCTAGTCTTGTGGTGTAATGTCGTTTTTGCCCTTAGAGTCAATTTTGGCCCAAACAACCGCTATATTGGTCGGTTGGCTATTTATTATAAACCGGATTAATCCTGACTTAACAAGGAATACCGCTATATTGGTCGGTTTGCTTTTAAATTTCTTTACCGCCTACATGGCAGGTTCATGGACAAATTTTACCGCCTTTATGGCTGGTTGGACTTAATATTGAGTTAATCAGGTTACCGCCTATATGGCTGGTTGGTTTTAATCTCACGAGTGATTATGTTGTATTAAGGGAGATATCTAAGTTAGTAATTAGTAAAAGTAATTCCTTTTATCTTGGCAGTTTATTTTCATTTACTTGTCCGCTTTTACTTTCTCGTATTTATCTTTCAGCATTTTTACTTTGTGTCTTTTAAGTTTTCATTAGCCCTAGTTATGTGTCATAACTAAGTCAGTATCTAGGGTTGTGATGAATTTCAATATAACCGGTTTATAAGGGGTTAGATTATAGTTGGGGTAATTTAAAGATTTATTTATTGAGTCTTAATCTTAATGCTTTTTATTAACTGGCCATTAATAAAACTGATTAGGTAAACTTAAAATGAACTAGATATAGGGATTTTAAGTTTAAGACCTCAGACTCAATAGCCCACGATCTTCCTTGAGGATAGATAACCCTTTAATAGATTTCCTTACAGGATATGCATATACCTGTTGGGCGGGGGTAGCCATAATTGGAACTTAATCTTAATGAATCCAGATAATGTTGTTGACATAGGAATATGGTTCAATTGGGTTATACTGGGTATTTGTAATTGGCAATCGGAAGAGGCTTTTACATAATTTAGTGTTCCAGGTTAATAAATCAATATATTACCCAACTATAAGATAACCACTTCATCTTTTAAATAATATTGGAATAAATCACAACCCTGGATAGTTTTTATAAATTTGGATTTTACTCAACCTATTTTCAAGCAATTTTATTTACTTGTTTTTTTAAATTTAGAATCATCGCTATCTCAAATCAATCAATCAAACAACCTGTTAGATACTAGTAATCTTTTGGCCCCATAAATTGATAACAAAAAGGTTTTAAGTCCTCGTGGGATCGATACTTTTTATACTACTTGAACGATACGTGCGCTTGCGTTATACACGTGTGTTTACGCCGGTCAAGTTTTTGGCATCATTGCCGGGGACTTATTTATCTTTTACTATTAGTTTACGGGTTAGATTCGTTACTTGTATCTAGTTTTTCTTTTACTTATTGTTTTCGTTTTCTTGCGTTTTCAGGTTTTCTGACACTTTATGAGACGAACCAGAAGCTTTGAAATCCGACCGCTTGACCCAGAGATTGAAAGAACCATCAGACAGTTGAGAAGGGAAAGGCGAGAAGGCCAAGAAGCAATTGTTAACATGGAACCTGAACCTTTGGAGGTTGCACCACCAATTCCCATTCGAGACAGAACCATTCCGGTGGTAGATGGCCTCATTTCCTGTATTGTACTTCCTCCCTTACCAGCAAATGCGGGTGACATCAAAACTTGCATTCAAATGATTCAGCAGTCAGTTCAGTTTGGGGGGAATGCAACTGAAGATCCTAATGCCCACATCAGCAACTTCCTGGAAGTTTGCGGCACTTTCAATTACAACCGAGGAGCTGAAGAAGCTATGAGACTGCGAGTTTTCCCATATTCCTTGAAAGACAGAGCAAAAGCTTGGCTACATTCACTACCAGCTGGATCCATCAAAACTTGGAACACTCTTGCCACCAAATTCCTTGCAAAATACTTTCCACCAGCCAGAACAGCAAAGTTGAGGAATGACATCACATCCTTCGTGCAGCAAGATTTAGAATCCCTGTACGAAGCTTGGGAAAGATACAAAGATCTGCTCCGGAAATGTCCTCACCATGAGATTCCAAAATGGCTTCAAGTCCAAACTTTCTATAATGGACTTTCTGGACTGATGAGAACCACAATTGATGCTGCTGCTGGAGGAGCTTTGATGGCAAAAGGAGAAGATCAAGCCTGGGACCTAATTGAAGAAATGGCCAACAACAATTCCTTGTGGCCAATAGAAAGGAGTCTTATTCAAAGAATTGCAGGAATTTATGAGGTTGGAGCCAATTCAGCAGTCAGTGCCAAGCTGGATCAGATATGCAAATTTATGGAGACTCTCAACACTCAAAGCAACATTGGATCCACAAGTTCATCATTTGGAGGAGCACCAGAACAAAACCAACTTGAAGAGACGGTGAATTATGTCAACAATTTCAACAAACCGGGGAACAATCCATATTCCAACACCTACAACCCAGGGTGGATGAATCATCCCAATTTTTCATGGAGCAACAATTCTGGACAAAGGAACAATCCACCACCAGGATTTCAGCAACAGAACTATCCACCACCTGTATTCCAACAACTGAACAAAGGCCAGGAGCATGCAAATGAATTAGGAATGGCAGAAGTGCTGGCTCAGTTAAAAAAATACGATGCTATAATTCAAATCCAATCCGCTTCTATCAAAGCATTGGAGAATTAAATTGGACAACTGGCCAATGCTCAGAGTTACAGACCGCCAGGAAATCTTCCCAGCAACACAGAACCGAATCCAAGGAACCGAAGGAATGAGCAATGTCAAGCCATCGCCTTAAAAAGCGGTACTGAAATCAACAAAGATGTTGGAATCAAGGCAACCATTGAAGATGTTCCAAAAGAAGCAGAACAACAGATGGAGGAAAAAGAAGCAAAGGAAAAAGAACAGATCACTCCACCTCCACCTTTTCCTCAGCGTCTTCAGAAAATCAAATTGGATAAGCAGTTTGCTCGATTCCTGGAGGTGTTCAAAAAGCTGCACATCAACATTCCATTCGCAGAAGCCTTGGAGGAAATGCCCAGCTATGTCAAATTCATGAAAGATATTCTTTCATGAAAATGGAGATTGGGAGACTACGAGACAGTAGCATTGACGGAGGAATGCAGTGCCATCATTCAAAGAAAACTTCCCCCGAAGTTGAAAGATCCTAGCAGTTTCACCATTCCTTGCATCATAGGAGAACATAATTTCGGTAATGCTTTGTGTGATTTAGGTGCAAGTGTTAATTTAATGTCTTTTTCTATTTACAGGAAACTGTAAATTGGAGAAGCAATGCCTACCTCAGTGTCACTGCAACTTGCTGATCGAACACTCGTATTTCCAAGAGGTGTAGTTGAAAATGTGCTGGTTAAAGTTGACAAATTCATTTTCCCAGCAGATTTTATTGTCCTTGACATAGAGGAAGACGCAGATGTGCCGATCATTCTTGGGAGACCATTCTTGGCAACAGGTCGAACCATTATTGATGTACAGAAAGGAGAACTAACCATGAGGGTACAGGACCAAGAAGTAACATTCAATGTTTTCAAAGCCATGAATTTCCCAGATAATGAAAAGAAGGAGGAATGTTTCAGACTTGATGTGATACACAGTACCATCCAGAACTCTGACGCTAAACTAAGTTCTACTAACAAATTTAAAGCATGCCATCAGCCAGTTGAACTTGAACACAAGGCGTACTGGGCACTGAAGAAGTTGAATTTTGATCCACAAGCTGCAGGAGAAAAAAGACTTCACCAACTCAATGAATTGGAGGAATTTCACTTGCAGGCTTATGAGAATGCCAGACTGTACAAAGAAAAGACCAAAAGATGGCATGACCGAAAAATAGTGCACAGACAGTTGGAACCAAGGCAACAGGTGTTGTTGTACAACTCGAGGTTGAAACTTTTCCCTGGAAAGTTGAAATCAAGGTGGTCAAGTCCATTTGTGATCACTCAGGTTTTACCACATAGAGCTGTTGAATTACTGGATCCCAATACCAACAACACATTTAAAGTTAACAGTCAGCGTGATAAGCATTATTGGGGAAAACCGTTGGAGTGACAAAAAGAAAGTGTCACACTTTCAGATCCAGCTTAAACGTTCGAAAAGTCACGTCCAGCTGACGACATTAAACTTTGCGCTCGCATGGAGGCAACCCATGCAATTTGTGTATATATTGTGATTTTGTGTGATTTAATTTTGTGTGTTTAGTTTTTGCAGTTTAAGATGGAAGAAGTTCTTGCAAATCTTCACAAGAAATTTCCTTCTCTCTCTCAAAAATCTCTGATGAAAGTTTACAAAGCTCGCTTGGAACGGATGAGACTATTGAGGATTAAAGGTATTCCTACTAATATTTGTTGGGTAATCGAAGCACGAGTTCGATTAGCAGTGAGTATTCCGATTCTTGTACTTCGTGTTTACGTGGATTTGGGGAGAGTCATAGCTGAACGTAATATGCATCTAGTATATGGCGGAGGCAATCTTGGACTAATGGGGATCGTTTCAAAAGCTGTACAGGAAGGAAGCAGTCCAGTTTTGGGAGTCATTCCAAAACCCTTCGCAGAGGCAAATCTGATAGGACCATCAAATGGAGAGGAACTGATCGTGCCAGGAATGTCAGAGCGACTGGTGGAAATGATTAACCGTGCAGATGCTTTTATTGCTCTACCATGAGGCTTGGGCACATTAGAGGAAATTTTTATAGTGTTATCTTGGGCAAACCTGAACATACATCAGAAACCGCTTGGATTGTTTAACGTTGATGGATTTTATGATTTTCTTTGTGTGTTTCTTGATGACAACCGGAGAAATGGGTTCATAACAAAGCCTATGAATGAACTCATCTTCACTGCCAGAACTGCTAAGGATTTATTTGACCAAATCTTAGCTTTTGAACCACAAGTGGACCCTGTTCTTTCCAAAATCAAATGGACCGAAGACGATCGTGGAAAGAAGCGTAAGATAAATCTGGATCTCAACCTTTAAATTTTTGATTTCAGCAAACCATTTACTATCTTCTAAACTCTTTTTCTTCTTTTTAAGACATTGGGGACAATGTCTCATTTAGGTTTGGGGGAGGCAATTAGTTGATCAGTACCTTGTTTTTAGTTTGTGTTTTATTTTTATTTTTTGTTCAAAATTTTTCGAAAAATACAAAAAAATTGAAAAATTTTTCAAAAATTACAAAAATATTTTGCATTTTTGTGTGTTTTGACTTAAAAGGTGAAATTGGTGATGTTGGTTATTATCTAGGTCCCAAGATCAAACAAGACATGAAAACAATGTGTGAACACACCAACGAAGATGGCGGAATACTTACATCGATCGGTTGAGTCGATTTGAAGATGAACGAATCCATAAAACCCACTGGTTTAGTGCGCCCACTGCTGCAGTTCGTGCTCACTGGTTTGGCAGTTTCGGGTCTCATTTCGAAGCTCCAAACTCCGTCGGATGAGTCCCGCCTCATAGGTGAACCTCCCTACCACCTTCGCAAGACTCGTAAGTGTGCTAGCACTTGATTTCTCACCATGAAGAACCATTCTTGCTTCCCCTTAGTGTCACGCCATTTCTGGTTCAAAACCAGTGAAGAAAAATGGGTTTTGGCTTGAGAGAGTGAGAGAGAATTGAGAGATGAAATGTGTATTAAGTTGTCTCTTGAAATTCATTTCAAGTATATCTTATATATACTTATGTGAATTTCAAATGCATTTGCTTTAATTTGCATATCATTTGCTTTTAAAAGTCAAATCATTAAAGCCATCAAGTACACATCATGTCCATCAAGTCACATCTACTTTATTAAAGTGACATGTTGTCAAGTCACATCACTCAAAGTGACAAGTGATTTGACGCTTGATGCGACTTGCGATGTCGCACTCGAATTCGAAATACGAATGCGCTCGCAATTACACTTGGGCTCGGGTTCGTTAATTCCAAATTAACGATTTTTCCGTCGCGTCGTAATTAAATGATTACGCCTAGCGAATTCACTATTCACATCGCTAACGAATTAATTCTAAATTAATTCGTTCGCCCGAATTAAAATCTAATTTTAATTCCGCGTCGAAATCTAATTTCATTTAATATATCGAATATATTAATTTACCGATTAATTCCAAATTAATCGTTATCTCTCTCTAGACGATATTTTATCCTAGATAAAATATCTCTGTAATTAATCCTAGATTAATTTTCTCTCTCTTCTATATAATCCCAGATTATTCAAGAGTGCGAGTTGTGCGTCATCGGTGGATTATCGGGAAGCGACCCATGAGATCCCCGGATAAGTTGGCAGTAAATACGGTCGTCGGAGTATCCGAATCACGTACGTACCAAGTACTACGTTCTACCGATTTACGAGACATGGTCGGCTCCTAGCAAAGCACGATGTCTACCAAATTCTCCGGTCATATTCATTTAAGAATATTAAGATCTGTATCAAGCGTAGTATACGATTGTATTGTGCATATCGGCCCAGTATCGGATGCTAGGGCTGGGGCTGGATAAGTGTCTGCCCCGTCCGAAACACATATCGGATGTCTGGTAACATAGTCTCTATAATCGGATATTCATGACCTGGTCACAATATCCCGATTGGATGCGCATCACTCAATAGCACTAGTACCGTATCCTGCGTGACATCATCTCCACTATGACTGAAGTGATACTTCCGTCTCGACATCACACCCAATACACTACGACTCTCTGATAAACCCAGAAGTGGTGTACGCAGAACCGGTTAAAGCCCTGTACCACCAAGACCAAAGTCTATCGATTATCGTAAGTATTAGCGATGTAAGTCTCAGGTTAAGACTATACACACCTACCTTGATTTCGGCCTCCCACAGACACATAGTCATAATACCAATGGGATTCCGAGGGGTCTATCCAGAGCGAAGCTGTTTCCCGTACCATCGGTGAAACACGACCTCCTATCGCACTTGCATAAGTATCCAATACTTATATATATGAGAACTATGCCGGTGTGCCCTCACAACGCACACAAGTGCAATACTAGCCTATTTCGCATTATCGATGTCCAGTCTCGATAATACTCCGGCTAGGGATATTTAACGATTAATCCTTCGGGGACTGATACTGTCTCATATCATTCTCAGTCCAGGAACTAATCATAGGGACCTCTCTTCATTTATATATCTATGGTGATCTAATCACAAATGATGAGAGTGCAATTTCCTTGTCACATAGTTAATTTGCTACAACAACACAATGATCTGTGCAAATAGTGACGCTATGGGTCATTTTGTCCAACAATCTCCCACTTGGCACATAGCCAGTCACTCAAGTGTCTCACACCCGAACTATGTACGGTTCGTTTAAATTAGTGAGGAAAGGTTTTCGTCAGCGGATTTGTTTGATTATCGTTTGACGCGATTTATACGATCATCACATCGCCACGATGTATGATCCGAACGAATCAGATGATATAGAAGTATATATCTGGATCGTCGATGAGACCTTCAATTCTTTAGCCTGTGCTGACGCCTAGCTCAGCTGCTAACAGAACTATATCTAATCTAATTAGATTTATTTTCGATCCAAATGGCTTCTTTTGCTGCCTCAGCTGCAGCAATAATCCGCATTTGTTGTTTATTCGGCAACAGTTATCTTGCTTGGAAGATTTCCAGCTCACTGTCCCGTTATTCAAACTTTATAGTACCGTAGTATTTAATTGTTTGGAAACTTGCAGCGGTGATCCCAGTCACTTCAAGTTGTCCTTCTCCATAGTTTAAGACAACATCTTTAGTTCTCTCAGATACTAACAGATGTTCTTAATGTTCAATCCAGTGACTATCACTTGGATTGACCTGATCGTGACTCCATATGCTCGAAGCGTATGAGACACCCTATCAAGTACATTTCAAATGTACAATTTCCAAGAGAGTGTTAACAACTCCAAATCTATCCCAGTAGATCTTTATTCCTTGAATAAAGGTTGTTACTCCCCAGAATTCTACGGAGAATTTCTATTGAAAGAATATCTATGAAAGCCAAGCTTTCAGCAATTGTTTTATGGGAATTTCATTGTCAGTGCCCTCCCACTAACCTCCTTATATACACAAGAATTATTTCATTTTGAGTCAAATCATAAATCATTATGATTATTTCAAAACGACAGTTCCAAGAACCTTATGCTTGCTTCAATCCAAACACGGATCGAATAACCAGCAAACCTTGTTTGTCGGTTATTCAAAATCGTCAGGATGTTGTAAACATCCTCCAAAAGGCTTCCTTTTCAGGAAAGCGATTTTGATCTACAACTGACACATTTCATAAATGAAATATGCAGTTATCAACAAGCATCTTCAAAATGGATTTACCATGGCAACAGGTAAAAGGTTGAACCGTTATTAACACAATGTTGATAACGATACCTTTCCGTCAAAAGCCTAGCTTTGTACGTTGGTATGTCGCCATCCATGTATGTCTTCCCTGAAGACGTTTAATGTACCATAGGCACAATGCCTTGTGGTACAACAACTAGTATCCAAAATAGTTGTTAAACATGGAATCCATTCCGGACTCATGGCACTTTGCCATAATAGGGAGTCGATACCTCGTATCACTTCCTCAAAACGTAGTCGGTGGATATACCTTCATAAGATTAACATCTTTATGAGGTTAGATCAGAAACCCATACCCTAGGTTGTTTTCTGACTCTATCCGATTATATCGTACCGCAAGTGTACGGTGTCAAGTTTTAGTATAAATCAGTGAAAGAGTGTCGAACCCACAGGGATTGCGTTAACTCGCACTAAGTACTACAATTGATAATCCTAACTTTATTTAGAAAATAAATGATAAAGATTTTTAATAAATAAATAAAATATAAAAATAATAAAATAGGAGGAACTAATACGATAGAGATTCTGGATCCTGATTTCACCTAGCTGTCTCCTATGTATTTTTCATGCCAATTAATCTTTGTTCAGTTGTATTATTTATAAGTCAAGATCCTAAAATATTCACTCCCTCTCTCGAGTGCCGAGTGAAAATATTATCAACTATAGACTTCGATATCTCTATAAAAATCCAATAGTTAACAACTCATTACGATTTGTGATTCTATTTTAACGACTTCAAAGGACTACAGATTCTCTCGAACTCTATAAAATCCTAGGTTATATTCTCTAGATCTATTCAAAATCCCCTCTCTCGAATGATAGATTCTAAACATTCATCATCTTCAATTGTGGCCAACAATCAAGAAGCATTAAACTCAAAAGAATATAAATAATTAATAAAACTTCATTACAAAACTGATAAACAAAATACAAGGTTCAAGCATCAATTACACCATTCTCCAAAATTAAGGAGTAAATTCATGACAAAAGATAAAACAATAAATAATCAAGCCACAAATTTAATGGAAATCATTAGAGTTTTAAGAAAGAAATAAGAAGATAAAACCCGAATTGAATCTCTTCCTCTCCGGATGTCACCGCCCTAATCTCCTCTTTTCGCTCTTCAATCCTCTCCTTGGAT
The DNA here is from genome assembly GCA_019454045.1 of Zanthoxylum bungeanum. NCBI lineage: Eukaryota > Viridiplantae > Streptophyta > Magnoliopsida > Sapindales > Rutaceae > Zanthoxylum > Zanthoxylum bungeanum. The sequence continues at coordinate 2,321 of SKCR01027385.1, read as the reverse complement.
CTCTAAAAATATGTATTTCGTATTTTGCGCAGTGTATTAGCCTCCTCTTGAGTGTTGGATGTAATGTTATATTTATAGTTGAGGCAGGGAGTCTTTGGGTGGCATTAGGATTATTAAAAACCCTAAAAAGTGAATCCTGGAACGTGTAGGTTTTCTTCCGGATCATTGTGTAAGTGGGCGCCGCGGCGCAGAACTTCCAGGAAAATGTATTGAATTTGGGTTTTGGAAGGCGCCGCGGCGCCTTTACATTTTTCTTTCAACTGGCGCCATGGCGCCTTATGTATATTGAGTAAAGAGGCGCCATGGCGCCTTTAATAAGCAAATGAACTGGCGCCATGGCGCCTTTGACTTGATTAATGGGCGCCATGGCGCCCTCTCCTCTGGATTTGTATATAACTTTGGCGCCATGGCGCCTATGCTCCCGTGCTCGTCCTATGTCTTCCCTGAAGTTTCCAAAACACGTGCAATTATTCCCCGATCCATATATTAATGCTCCTATAAATAAAACATAAAATAAATTATAAATCATATTAAATATCTCGAATTGTAACAAAATAATAAGCTGAGAATGCCATAATAAGTGGGTATAAACCACACTTATCACCGATCTACGAAGTTCTTGTGTATTTGAAGATTAATGGTACAGATTCATCATAGATGAACTATTTGTGTTCCATTAAGGACTTCGTGCCTTGAACAGTATTACTTCGATTTTCATCGAGTATCACTATCCTCCCACTGACCACTGCATATCGGTATTCCTCTCAGGAAAAACCATATGGTGAGCAACAATCACATTGTTCTCATGTGAGATTTATAAGTACTATACTTAAGGTTTCCCTTAGGATAACCTATATTGGCACTTATCCAATTTGGGTCCTTAGTTTGGTATCATCCAAACATTATGCCTGGCATACCCAAATTATTAGGAATGAGAAACCCCGTTTCTTTCCTGTTCATATCCTATATGATATCTGTCAAACAGATTTATATGGAACCTTATTCTAAATAAGTTTTGCACTGTTAATACATATCCTATTGAAGGAAACAGTAGCTCAGAGCGACTCGAGATAAACCTTATCATGTCCAACAAAATTCGGTTTTAGTTCGGACACACCGTCTAACTGACGTGTATCGAGAGGAGTCCTCATCTGAAAGAATACCATACTCTTTCATGTACGTATGAAACTTACTGCTTAAGTATTTTCCAATACGGTCTTACCGTGGCGGAATAATACTATAGCCGATCTGTTTATTTACTTCGTGTCGAAACTTCAAAAGTTTACGATCTGTGTTCTTCAAAAGAAACACATAACCACAACGTGATGCTACATCCGTCAAGGTCACGAAATATTCATGTTCACATCTAGCCTAGCTAGATATGGGCCCAGTAACTTCACCATGAATAGGGCTAACAGATCGGTGGCCCTTTTACTATTACTAAGTAAATAGTATTTTAGGTACTTTACCTAATAAACTAGATTCGCAGACCTTATTTGAATAGTCAAATCAGTCCTAGTACTCACTCTTCAAAAGTGTGGATATACGAGTCTCGTCTAATTGTGTCCTAGACAACAATGCCACAAATAAGTCTCTATTGATCAAATCAATTTGAGCTATTCATTTGTCATTTTATATGTTTGAGATTTTATTTATATTCAAAATATAAATTCTGTTATTTACATCTAATGTATTTATCTCAGTATCATCTTTATATAATAAAACACTTAGTGTTCTAGAATATAAAGGTTTTATCCGCAATGGATTAAACACTGATATAGAGATAATGTCTCTAGTCAAACTAGTTACATTATAACAGTTTCTAATTTAAGTACATACCCGAAGGGTAGTTCCTAAATTTAGGTATCTACGGTCGAAACAGCGACTTTCGTCCCGTTTCCGATTCCCAGAGAAATCTCGGCTTGAAGTCAGTATCCAGCTCATAGCGGATTCTGAACATCAATACATATATTTTATGTACCACACCAATTATTTAAAATCCAATTTCAATACTAGTAGTGAACATAAATTTGACAAATATTTTTAAAGTCAGAGCCTCGCCCTTTCTTTAATTCCTTCGTGTCTTCCATATCCAAATGGTAGTCACTTTGGGATATGTCAATTATCTTTTCAATATTTCACAAACCTTTGGCCAAGCCTTGGGTTTCGGAATATCGAAACGATGTGCACCTTGTGCAACACGCCCAATTGCAAACTTTGACTTTTCACCTCTAGAATAGTCAAATCAATTCTCTAAGAATTATTAATTGGAATTTAATACTTTTAAATCTAATGATAGATTTATGATAAGTATATTAATT
>SKCR01027384.1:0-121127 GCA_019454045.1 Zanthoxylum bungeanum | reverse complement strand
GAAAATCATAAAATCCATCAACGTTGAGCAGTCCAAGCGGTTTCTGGTGTATGTTCAGGTTCGCCCAAGATAGAATTATAAAAATTTCCTCCAGTGTACCCAAGCCACCTGGCAAAGCGATAAAAGCATCAGCACGGTTAATCATTTCTACCAGTCGTTTAGACATACCTGGCACGATCAATTCCTCTCCGTTTGATGATCCAATAAGATTTGCCTCTGCCAAGGGTTTTGGGTAGGGATGGCAGTGGGTAGGGTATGGTGCGGGTTTGCCATTACCAAACCCGCACCCGCATATGTAAATGAATTACCAAACCCGCACCATACCCGTTGCGGGTTTTAATTTTCATTACCAAACCCGCACCGCATATAAAAATAAATTACCAAACCCGCAATGGTACCCAACGGATTTTTTGCGGGTTTTTAAAATATTGAATTATTTTGTGTTCTTAATAATATATTTTTTAATTAAATAATTTATTTTTAATTGCTAGCTGTAGTTTTCACATTATTTTTCATTTGACATATACAACATGCAATGTATGTATATACAGTACATAGATAATATAATGTATGAAAGACTCGGTACCATATGTTTATTTTTTCATATAAACATAATTAAAACGAGTTCTTCCTTTCATAATTATAATGATCTAAGTTTTCCAACTCAATCGACAATAAGCTAAAAAGTAATCACAAACCTTTGGTCATATTTTTATGCTAAGTGTAATGAAAGTGATGCTTACAAGACTCAAGTGGTGTAAGTGTAATGAAGAAGCATGAAAGCTACTGAAGTTGCAGCAAACACTAGCTTATTTTGCTTCTCTCCCGTTTCTGATCATGTGAACTTAATCAAAATTTTTGTATTATAATTTTATTAACAAGTGTGATTAAAAAAAAACAATAATAGTCATGCAAAAAATCTCCAGTTGAGCAGGTTGCGGGTTGCGACTGAGTGGGAGTGTAGAACTGTGGATTAATGTTTTAGGTTTAGGTTTTGTTAGTTGTTTTGTATGAAGGTTTTTTTATATTGTCCTAAAAATATTAATTAATAAAAAATAATATTGCGGGTATGTGGATACCCGCAGCGGATACCCGCATTTTTTTCTTAATTACCAAACCCGCACCGCACCCGCAGCGGGTTTTGCTTTAAATTACCAAACCCGCACCGCACCCACTAATATATTTACCAAATCCTACCCATTGCGGGCGGATTTTTGCGGGTTTGCGGGTTTGTGGGTAAAATTGCCATCCCTAGTTTTGGGATGATTCCCAAAACGTGACTGCCTCCTTCCTGTGCGGCTTTTGAAACGATCCCCATAAGTCCAAGATTTCCTCCGCCATATATTAAGTGCATATTCCTTGCAGCTAAGACTCGACCCAATTCCTGTGCTGCTTCTATGTATTGTGGCTTAGTTCCAACACTAGTACCGCAAAATACACAGATATTTTCAACTCGTCTTCTTGAAGTGGCTTCCATTTTTATGTATTTCTTTCTCAACTCTGGATGCCTTCAAAAGTGCAATGACGGGCTGAATTTATAGTACCTGAAAAGGGTGAGTAAAAATAGCACAAGTATCTTCCAGAGGACGATTAGTAGCGAAATAATATCGTGATAGTCAAAAAGGTCTGGATCCTGTCGGAGAAAATAAAAGAAAACAACAAAACAAATCACAATTATTAAGAAAAGACAAAGAGATATAATATTTACAAGAAAAGTAACGGCTTGATTGACGTCTATGCGTCAGGGACAAGCTTCCCATCCAATTTTCTTATAAATTGGCAAACAGGGTCTTTTTGAGTCAGATTCCCGAGACTTAATTGTTGTCTTTCTTTTTAGAATTGTGTATGTAATTTGCGAATGGCAATGTGAACATATCCACTGGGATGCGTCTCAAGAGTTGAAGATATTTCATCTAAAGACTTCTTACTCAAGCCATCCCTAATGAATTTAATTTTGTCTTCGCGATTATCAGACACCATTCCTAAAGAACGACAACGAGTGTTGCAATTAAATCGTGCACATTTGAAACAAACACCCATTTGCTTAGCTCTACGTTTCTTTGCATATGTGCTTCTTCCTAAACCAGGCAGATGTGAAATAAAAGAGTCAGAAGACTCACCTGCCAATCGGACTCGTGCTTCAATTACCCAACGAATATCATTAGGAACACCGTGAATTGTCAGTAACCTCATCCGTTCCAAGCGAGCTTTGTATACTTTCATCAGAGATTTTTGAGGGAGAGAAGGAAATTGCTTGCGAAGATTTGCGAGAGCATCTTCCACTTTGAAATGACTAATCCTGCAAAAATTAAACACACAAAAATAAAACACACCAAATCACAATATATACACAAATTGTATGGGTTGCCTCCCTGCTAGCGCTAAGTTTAAAGTCGTCAGCCAGACTTGGCTTCTCGAACGTTAAGCTGGATCTGAAAGTGTAACACTTTCTTTTTGTCGCTCAAATGATTCTCTCCAGTAGTGCTTGACACGCTTGTTTTTAACCTTGAAAGTTTTGTTAGTGTCAGGATCATGTATCTCAACGGCTCTATTTGGTAAAACTTTGGGGATCACGAATGGACCTGACCACCGTGATTTTGGCTTCCATGGGAAGAATTTCACCCTTGATTTGTTTAACAGTACCTTCTGCCCAGGTTCCAGTTGTATGCGCACTAACTTCTCATCATGTCGTTTCTTGCCCTTTTCTTTGTACAATTTGGCATCCTCAAAAGGCTGATTGTGAAATTCCTCCAATTCGTTGAGCTGGTGGAAATTTTTCTCTTCTGTTGTTTGTAGAGCAAGAATTGGCTCTTTCAGTACGTAGTGCGCTTTATCTTCAGGCTCCACAGGTAATTGACATGCTTTAAGTTTGTCAGTAGAACTTTGTTTTTCATCAGAGTTTCTGAACGGTACTGTGTATCACATCAAGTCTGAAACATTCCTCCTTCTTTTCATCATCTGGGAAATTCATGGCTTTGAAAACATTGAATGTTACTTCTTGGTCCTGTACCCTCATGGTTAGTTCTCCTTTTTGTACATCAATAATGGTTCGACCTGTAGCCAAGAATGGTCTCCCAAGGATGATTGGCACGTCTGCGTCTTCCTCCATATCAAGGACAATAAAATCTGCTGGGAAAATGAATTTGTCAACCTTGACCAGCACATCCTCAACTACGCCTCTTGGAAATAAGAACGTTCTATCAGCAAGTTGCAGTGAGACTGAAGTTGGCATTGTTTCTCCAATCTGTAATTTCCTGAAAATAGAAAAAGGCATCAAGTTAACACTAGCACCTAAATCACATAAAGCCTTACCAAAGTTATGTTCTCCTATGACGCAAGGAACAGTGAAACTGCCAGGATCTTTCAACTTCGGGGGAAGTTTCCTCTGAATGATAGCGCTGCATTCTTCTGTTAATGCTACTGTCTCGTAATCTCCCAATCTCCGCTTTCGTGAAAGAATATCTTTCATGAATTTGGCATATGTGGGCATTTGTTCCAACGCTTCTGCAAATGGAATGTTGATATGCAGCTTTTTGAAGATTTCCAGGAACCGAGAAAACTGCTTGTCCAATTTGTTCTTCTGAAGACGTTGAGGAAAAGGTGGAGGTGGAGTGATCTGTTCTTTTTCCTTTGCTTCTTTTTCCTCCATCTGTTGCTTTGTTTCTTTTGGAACTTCCTCAGCAGCTGTTTTGACTCCAACATCTTTGTTAATTTCAGTACCGCTTTTTAACATGATGGCATGACATTGCTCCTTCCCCATGTTTCTTGGATTTGGCTCTGTGTTGCTAGGAAGGGTACCTGGCAGTCTGTAACTCTGAGCATTTGCCAGTTGTCCCATTTGATTCTCCAGTATTTTAATAGAAGCAGATTGACTTTGAATTAATGTTGTTTGAGCTTGAAACATAGCATCGTATTTTGCTTCTTGCTTTTTGAACATCTCTGCAAACCATTCTTTCATTTCTGGTTCTTTTTCATGCTCCTGGCCTTTGTTCTGCTGGTGGAATCCAGGTGGTGGATAGTTTTGCTGTTGGCCTGAATTGTTGCTCCATGATAAATTAGGATGATTCCTCCACCCTGGGTTGTAGGTGTTGGAATATGGATTGTTCCCCTGTCTGTTGAAATTGTTGACATAATTCACCGTCTCTTCATGTTGGTTTGGTTCTGGTGCTCCTCCATATGGTGAACTTGTGGTTGCGATGTTCACAACTTGCGTGCTAAGTGTTTCTAGACATTTGCATATCTGATCTAGCCTGGTATTCACTGCTGTGTTTGCTCCAACTTCATAAATTCCTGCAATTCTTTGGATCATGCTTCTTTCTGTTGGCCACAAGGAATTGTTGTTGGCCATTTCTTCAATTAGGTCCCAGGCTTGATCTTCTCCTTTTGCCATTAAAGCTCCTCCAGCAGCAGCATCGATTGTGGTTCTCATTATTCCAGAAAGCCCATTATAGAATGTTTGGACTTGAAGCCATTTTGGAATCTCATGGTGAGGACATTTTCGGAGTAAATCTTTGTACCTTTCCCAAGCTTCGTAGAGGGATTCTGAATCTTGTTGTACAAAAGATGTAATGTCATTCCTCAATTTTCCGGTTCTGGCTGGTGGAAAGTACTTTGCAAGAAATTTGGTGGCTAAAGTGTTCCAAGTTGTGATAGAACCTGCTGGTAGTGAATGTAGCCAAGCTTTAGCTCTATCCTTCAGGGAATATGGAAAAACTCGCAGTCTCATTGCTTTTTCTGATGCTCTGTTGTAGTTAAAAGTGCCGCAAACTTCCAGGAAGTTGCTGATGTGGGCATTAGGATCTTCAGTTGCATTCCCCCCGAACTGAACTGAGTGCTGAATCATCTGAATGCATGTTTTGATGTCACACGCATTTGCTGGTAAGGGAGGAAGTACAATACAGGAAATGAGTCTGTCAACCACCGGAATGGTTCTGTCTCGAATAGGAATTGGTGGTGAAACGTTCAAAGGTTCAGGTTCCATGTTGACTAAAGCTTCTTGGCCTTCTCGCCTTTCCCTTCTCAACTGTCTGATGGTTCTTTCAATTTCTGGGTCAAGCGATCGGAGTTCAAAGCTTCTGGTACGTCTCATGTAGTTTCTGAGAACCTGAAACACAAGAAAACAACGACAATAAGTAAAAAGAAATTAGATACAAGTAACGTATCTAACCCCTAAATTATAGTGAAAGATAAATAAGTCCCCGGCAACGGCGTCAAAAACTTGACCGACGTAAACACACACGTATAACGCAAGCGCACGTATCGTTCAAGTAGTATAAAAAGTATCGATCCCACGAGGACTTAATATCTCTTCTATTAATTTTATGAGGTCAAATGATTACTAGTATATAACAGGTTGTTTGATTGATTTGAAAAGGTGACGATTCTAAATTTAAAAATAAGTAAATAAAGTTGTCGAAAATAGGTTTTAAGAAAATTCAATATTAAAAACTATCTAGGGTTGTGATTTCTTCCAATATCATTTTAAAGATGAAGTGGTTATCTTAAAGTTGGGTAATATATTGATTTATTAACCTGGAACACTAAATTATGTGTGAGCCTCTGTCGATGGTCAGACACAAATACCCAGTTTAACCCAATTGAACCATATGTCTATGTCAACCAAATTATCGGATTCATTAAGTTTAAGTTCCAATTATGGCTACCCCCGCCCGACAGGTATATTCCTATCCTGTAAGGAAATCTATTAAAGGGTTATCTATCCTCAAGGAAGATCGTGGGCTATTGAGTCTAAGGCTGAAACCTAAAATCCATATGTCTAGTTCATTTTAGATTTACCAGATCAATTTTATTAATGGCCAATTAATGAAAAAGCATTAAGATTAAGACTCAATAAATAAATCTTTATATTACCCAAACTATAATCTAACCCTTATAAAACGGTGAAATTGGATTTCATCACAACCCCAGATAACTAATTTAGTTACAACACATAACTAGGGCTAGTAAAAACTTGAAAATAAAAGACATAAAGTAAAAATGCGGTAAAGTAAATACTGAAAAGTAAATTACAATAAAATAAAATGCTAAGGTAAAAGGAATTACTTTTACTACTACTAATTTAGATATCTCTCATAATATAATATATAAACTTGTGATAACATTACCAACCAGCCATATAGGCGGTAACCTGATTAAGTCAAATTAAGTCCAACTGGCCATTAATGCGGTAAAAAGATTTGTCCATGAACCTGCCATATAGGCGGTAAGAAAGTTTAATTACCAACCGACCAATCTGGCGGTATCCTTGATTAGTCAGGTTAAAACCAGATTAAAATGAATTACCAACAGACCAATATAGCGGTATCCTTTTTAAGTCAATATTTTAAATAGTGAATATATTATATTGAAGGGAGATTAATCTAAATAGCAATAGTAAAAGAATTACCTTTCACCTAGCTGAGGAAGTTACCTCCTCATTACTGAAAAGTAAAAACAGAAAAATTAAAGAAAGAAAAGTACTGTGCGTAAAAGTAAATTGCGGAAAGTAAAAACTAAAAAGTAAAGAAAAGAAAGTGCGAAACTGAAAATTAATTACTGAAAACTAAAAATAAACAAACTAGATACAATCTTCTTATTTATTCATTAAGAATTTCAAAGAAGAAAGTATGAATTTTACAAATGAAATGACTTGGTATTTATAGGCAAAATTTTGCCACCATCAAATCATCCATCAAATTCTCCACCAAATCCATTATTAATTTCTCCACTAATTACTCCACCAAATCCATAATTGCTCCACTAATTGCTTATCTTGTTGGGTGGTGATTTGATAATTTTTATTAATTATTTATTAATTAATATTTTGCTTTGAAAATGATTGATAATGACTTTTAATAATTACACACTACACACTTCTGGATGGTTCATCAATTTCGGGTATGAAATATTCAGAATTCGAAATTATTTTGTCTTTAAAAGTTGTAGATCTTTGAGTCTTCTTTAATCTGGAACTTGAATCAGCTCAATCCGATATCTGAGTAAAAAGTTATGCCGAAATTACGACAGATGCGCAAAATTGGAATTTCCAAAACTGCACTTCGTCAAAACGCCCTTTCAAGTTTCCAATCTCCAAAATTAAAATATCAAGTCCAATAATTGCCATTATTTGACCCATATTTCATCCTAAATGATTTCATTGAGACCCGATATTATTTTATCTGCAAAATAAACTAAAACACATCAAAAAGTTCATTAAACCCGAGAAACTAAATAAAATATTAAGTTAAAGGGGCGGTAAATATTGATATATTTTCCGCTCATCAGAGACTCTCTGGATGCAGTTGCAGTGGGAGTATGCGAGATCCCTTTACCGAAAGGGACACTTTTGTTATATGACTGTTACTTTATACTAGGATATGTAGCTAATATTATATCTCTTTTTGTATTGGATACAGAAGGTTATCGTATTAATATTAAGAACTGTTCTTTGTATTTATATGATAAACGTAATATTCAGATCCTTTGTTGTCCAAACCAGCATGGTCATTATACATTGCAAACTTCTAAAGATATTTTAAATACTGGAGTTTATAAACATAGTTTACCTGTTATTATAATACTGAACTTTGGCATATGCGGCTAGGTCATATAGGGGTTAAACGCCTTACCCAATTGGTTAGGAATGGTTTGATACTAGATCTCACCATTGAACCCTATCCAACTTGTGAATCGTGTATTTAGGGTAAGATGACCAAAGCCTCATTTTCTAGTGTTGGACACCGCACCACTAACTTACTGGAACTCGTACATTCTGATGTATATGGTCCACTAAGTCAAACTGCTCACAATGGTTATTCGTACTTCGTTACCTTTACCGATGATCTGTCACGGTACGGTTATGTCTATTTGATGCGACATAAATCGGAAACCTTTGAAAAGTTCAAAGAGTTCCGAAATGAAGTAGAAAAACATATTGGTCAATATATTAAATGCCTTCGATCTGATCGAGGCGGAGAATATATGAGCAGTGAGTTCATGGATTATATGAAGGAGAATGAGATTCTCGCTCAATATACTCCTCCAGGTACTCCACAGCACAATGGAGTGTTTGAGAGGAGAAATCAGACTTTATTGGATATGGTCCGATCGATGTTGAGTTTTATAGATTTGCCCTATTACTTATGGGGCTACTCTCTTTTAACAGCTGCACATCTTTTGAATAAGATTCCTTCAAAAGCTTTTCCTACGACTCCGTATGAGATATGGATCTGTAGGAGACCAAATCTTAGTTATATTAAGGTTTGGGGTTGTACTGCCTATGTCAGGGTGACTCAGCAAGATAAGATTTCGCCTCGATGGCAAAAGTTTAGGTTTGTTGGATATCCTTCGAACACGAGGGGATATTTGGTCTATGATACCGAGCATCGAAATGTGTTCGTAGCTCGCTTCGCAAGATTTCTAGAAGTAGAATTTTTGTCAGAAGGTGGTAATCATAGACAGGTTGAACTTGATGAAGTCCAACCTGAAAACAACGAACCAATGGAGGAACCTGGAGTTCAAGTAGATGAAGAACCTTCAACACACACACTCTGTAGGTCACAAAGGGTATCTAGACCTCTTGAACGCTTCTATTTGATACAAGAAAAGAGTATCGATGTTCTCTTAGTTGAAGAGACTGATCTTTTTACCTATAGAGAATCAATGTTGGACATCGACTCCGTGAAATGGCAAAGTGCCATGAAATCAGAGTTAGACTCAATGCATGAGAATCAAGTTTGGGACTTGGTTCCGTTTCCCGAAGGAATTGTTCCTATCGGTTGTAAATGGGTTTACAAGAGGAAACATGGGCCTGACGGTAAAGTTGAAACTTACAAGGCCCCGACTGGTAGCAAAAGGTTACACGCAGCGACCTGACATTGACTACGATGAAATTTTTTCGCCAGTAGCAATGCTTAAGTCTATTATGATTTTGCTTTCTATAGTTGCGTATCATGATTACGAGATTTGGCAAATGGATGTCAAAACGGCTTTTCTAAATGGATTTCTTGATGAAGAAATCTATATGGAATTGCCAGAAGGTTTTGCGTCCAGCGAAAACTCGGGTTTTGCGTATCGAAGGTTTTGCCAGAAGTTGGAATCTTCGATTCGATGAGATTATTAGATCATATGATTTTCTCAAGAATTCGGAAGAATCATGTGTGTATCAGAAGGCCAGTGGGAGCATGGTAGTATTTTTAGTCCTTTATATTGACGACATCCTAATCATTGGGAATGATATAGGGATGTTACAAGGCGTCAAAGCGTACCTCTGTAAGAATTTCTCCATGAATGACCTAGGAGAGGCTTCCTATGTTTTAGGGATAAAACTCTATAGAGATAGACAAATGAAGCTGATTGGGTTATCCATATCAACGTACATAGATAAGATCTTGGAACGGTATAATTTTGGTAACTGTAAGACAGCAAACATACCGTTCAGACATGGGATTCATCTTTCCAAAAAGATGAGTCCACAAACACAAGATGAGAATGTTAGAATGTCTAACCAACCTTATGCTTCATGTTCGGGTAGCATAATGTATGTCATGTTATGTACTAGGCCTGATATCAGTTTCGTTGTTAGCGTAACTAGTAGATATCAGTCCAATCCAGGAAATGACCATTGGATGGCCATTAAACATATCCTGAAGTATCTTAAAGGTACTAAGGATAAGTTGATAATTTATGGAGGAGGTGAACTGAAAGTTAACGGGATAAGGATTCCGACTTCCAATCGGGTCCCGATGATAGAAAGTCTACATCTGGATTCGTCTTTACCCTTAACGGAGGTGCAATTTGCTGGAAGAGTTCCAAACATGGGTCAACAACAGATTCCACCACAGAGGCGGAATACATTGCAGCTTCTGAAGCTGTAAAGGAAGCTGTTTGGACTAGGAACTTTATCATATAATTGGGAGTTGTCTCAAGTATCGAGAATGTGATTCCGTTATACTGTGATAATACTGGAGCCATTGCGCAAGCAAAGGAACCGAGGGCGCATCAGAAGTCGAAGCATGTGGAATGGAAATATTACATCATTCGAGAGATTGTGTCGCGGGGGGATATTGTCGTGTGCAAGGTACCGAGTGAAGATAATGTGGCAGACCCGCTTACGAAGGCCATAACTCCGAAGTTATTTGATAAAAATGTGGAGTCGATGGGTTTTAGATACAATCGATATTGGCACTAGAGCAAGTATGAGATTTTGTTGGGGTTGGTGCTCAGAGCGCCAATTCCCGGTTGTATTTCTTTGAGAATACTTTTGTAAAACGTTTTATTATGAATAAAATAAGCACTTTCTATAATATAATATATCTTCTTATATGGTAAAGATGTAATGGACCTTAGGATGATTAGTCATGACACTGTTGCAAAAGCGTCGCAACTGACATTGAGTTGTATCATGATGTTGTCATTCTCCGAGAGTTCCTGGTCAAGGTTTACACTACTTGGTTAGTAAAGTAAACCTGTTGAGACCGGTACATGTCATATACTGGAATATATGATTCCAATGGTTTCTCAATGAACCGTGAGTCTTGGGGACTCGTATAGACGTGTAGGTGTTTATAGCGGATAAACACTGAACGACTTACCGAATATACTTAATGGATGGTACACCAACGTCAATAAGAATATTCTCGGGTTGAGTAGCATTTGTGATTCTTCGACTTGAGATACCACTGTGGGCACATGAGACATCTTCCACACTTAGATGACAGTCACGTCACCGATCTATTTAGATCAGACCTCCGCTTGTTCGTTAGGTGTGGATAAATTCTCAAGGTGTCCTATGTGTATCGAGATAGGATCTGTCAGTTCTATGTACAGTGCATAGGTAGTCCATATATGTTTAGCAATCAGATAAAAACCATGGGCCCGTGGTACACTTTAGAAGTGAGTTCTAAGTGTTCTTTTAGAGATTGCTAATAGAATCGTCGACAGGATTGTCCATATAGAGATTTGACGTTTACATCTATATCTCTGGGATTTATCCGGATACCTGTGACGGAGGAATTATATATATGCCATGACCTCGACCTGTATGATTCAGCGAGTTTATCTGTGGTCGTCATAATTTACGGGTGGGTAAATTATAGACACGAAATTGGATTTCGTGACGGATATGCCAGAATCTAGATAGTCTCACTAATGAAATATACTCGTAGAGCACTGGGGCAACTATTATAAATAATATTGATTATTTATAAGTCGTTTAAAGGTTAAACGAAAAATACATGCGAATGAACCTAATAGCCATTTCCTAATTATTGTGTATTTATACTTCATGATAGATTTTGTTAAATACACATTAATTAAATGTCAAATTGTGATATTTGACTAATATCATAAATATATATATTACATAGATTTAATATATTGTATTTAAATAATTATTTAATTGTTAAATGTTTAAATTAATTAAAATATAAATATCTTAAAGTTGTGATATTTTTTGGAAATGCCTTGAGTTGCTTTTGTTGACTTGTTGAATATTCATTAAAGTGTAATGATCAAGTTGCAAGTTGATAAAGCAAAATTAAATGAAATAAAAAAAATATCTAGCTATTTGTATATACATCCTAAATTTCGGCCAAGGCATTTTTGGGAGAGTATATATTGTTTTGTTTCATTTTTATTAGGTTAAGAGTTCATAAGTTAAAAAAATAAACACAAAAGAGTTGAGAGAAAAATGCTTGAAGGCTAAAGAATAAAGCTTGGAAATTCAATGGTTTTGTAAGTTTTTCTTTAAAGTCTTCAACATAGAAAATGTTTCTAACATGCTTAGCTTCAATATGTGTTGCTTTGATATTGTCTCTACACTTATAGTTTGTGTTTAATTGGTTGTGAACTTGAATGAAAGATGTATGCATGTAAGTGAGCTTGAAATGGTTTCAATGGCTCTCTTTTGATTATTTGATAATCAAGTTGTCATTCTAGAGTTGTTGAGTCACTCTTTGATGTCGATCTAAAGTCAAAGTAGCCATTAGTTTTATTTCTTATAACTCAGAATATTACATATGACATGAAAGTACATGCATTAATGAATTCCAAATCTAATTGAATATTGAAAATATCTATGGTATATATGAATTTTACGGGCTTAGATTTGGAGTTGTACAAGTGCGATAGCGGAAACTTATGATTTACTAATGGTTAGAAAATTCACTGCTTGATATCTAATTTTGAAAATTCACTGTGATTAATCGGGGATGAATTTAAAGCTGAAATTTTACTGAAATGAACCTTATGTATCTAGTTTTTACGGTTCTCAATTTCAATACCAGAAACTCAAGTTATGGACTGAAGTTCAGGGGTTGTGCAACTGGAAAAAACTGCACACATGGGCAGCAGATAGCCCGACTTCAAAAATTTGATCTGATCTCATCTTAAGTCTAAAAATTCCAAAATTTGGATATGTTACTTCCTTATGTGTCTAGTTGACTCTTAAATTTATGCTTCATCAATCGAACATCACAAACTTGACATATAAGCAAATCTTTACAGCCTGTCCGGAAAGCATCCTAACCCAGCACCGTTACTTAACTTTCTCATTTCACCTTCTCATTTAATTCGTCGAATCTAATGACCCCAAACAGAATTTTCAATATTATAAGCACTCTTCATAACCTATAAAACATGCTTAATTTCCTAATTTAATATGCAATTTTAGATTTTCAACTTAAACCAAAACAAACTCATATCAAACATCATTCCAAGCATACTTGATTATTAATTTTCATCAAAGCAACAAAAACACTCCCCCTTAAGATCATAACAGTTTCGGCCAGCCCCCTACCCTTGGGGAAAATTGGGCATTTATAAAAAGAAGCTCAATTCATGCTCATAAAATCATGAATTGCTTAAATATGTATGCCAGCAACACTATTGAAGCTAAAATGAAAAAATAAATTTCTAGGATTCTTCTAGTTCGAATTTAGGGGAAGAAGATTCATGTTATAAACACAATATTAGAGGAAGGAAGAAGAAAAATAAGCTTACTTGAAATCATCAATTTTCCTTCACCATTTGGCATGAGAAAGGAAGAAATTTTTTGATTATTTTTGGGATCAATTTCGTGACTTCAATGAGAGAAAGAAGATGATGAATAGTGTGTGCTATATATAATACATAGGCTGATGTTTTTATTTGGCATGAGTGGCTAGGATGGTGTCATATCACCCAACCCAAATTTTACTATAGCAGCCATAGAAATCATGATTTTTGACCTTCTTCTCATTCGATTTTAGAAAAATGGCTAACCTATAAGTTGTAGGTCGTGATATTAGATTTCCGACGATATAAAGTTCATAAATATAGGAGACCATATGAAGAAGTTATGGCCTAAATACCAAGGGATATTTGGAGTGGTACAGAAGATAAATTTCATATATGAACTACAAATGATTTACCGAATGTCCACAAAGTAATTTCACAAGCACATACACACCTGAACATAATTTATATTATGTGTTACGCCATGTATAACATAATAGTCGTCGAAATTACTGGGGTGTTACAAGCTTGCTGCCAAACAGGGTTAGAATTAGCCTTTGAATAAAATATAGGTTCATAGAGATTGAGAGTAGTAGAAAATAATGATAATCCTTAAGTTTAACAGGATGTTCTTTCACCCCAGTAGAGTGACAATGGGAATGAGGATTACCTGAGGAAGACACAAAGGTACTATAGGTGTCAGTAGCAGATCCGTCAGGTGGCTCAGACTGAGGGAGATCGGCTGTAGCGGAGTCATCCGTCGAAGTCATAGCAAAATCATCTTCAAGAAATAAGGCAACATTACTATCAGTAAAAATGATATTGGGTGAATGAGGAAAATACCTGAATTTATAAACAGAAGAAAACCTTTTGTCTTCCCAGAAGATGATATGATGAGATATACATAGGCGTTTAGAGATAAGATCCCAATATTTGTAACATTTATGTTCAATGCCATATCTTAAGGAGCAACACAATCTAGCCTGAAGTTTTAACATGGTATGTTCATGAGGTTGAAGTAGGACAAAATAGACACAACCAAAGACTTTAATGAGGTCATAAGTATGAAGTGTACCATGGAAGGCCAGGACATGAGATGGGATTCTATTAATGGTATTGACACTAGTGAGAGAAGCTTCTCCCCAGAAACGTTCTGGGCATGAGGAGATGAGAAGAGTACGAACAATATCTAAGATATATATGTGTTTGGGTTTGTCTCTCTCATTTTTTGGGATGTTCATAGACAATAGCAATGACAAATAGTTCCATTTTCGTTAAGAAATTATAAAAAAGCTGAGTCCTTATATTCCATAGCATTGTCAGCGCAAAAACATTTAATGGAACGAGAAAATTGACTCTTAATCATTCTTACACAAGTGCAATAAATGGAAAATAATTCAAATCTATATTTTATAAGATATAGCCATGTATAACGAGAATAATCATCAATAAAGATCTCAAAGTAGTTAGAACCACCCATAGTATGAGTGGAGATAGGCCCTAAATATCATAATGCACAAGTCAAAAGGTAGAGAGGAAATTGAAATACAGTTATTAAAAGATAAAGCATGTTGTTTGCTGAATTGAAAATACATAAAATCAAAGTCTTTATTGGAAACATGACCTAAATGACCATTAGATTCTAATAAACATAAATGACAGAGAATGCCATAGACTAAAAGATGGATCCAGTGAGGTGGATTTTGCAGAGTAATATGGGTGATTGGCGGAAAATATATCAATATTTACAGTCATTTTTACTTAATATTTTGTTTAGTTTCTCGGGTTTGATGAACATTTTGATATGTTTTAGTTTATTTTGCAGATAAAATAATATTGGGACTCAATGGAATCATTTATGATGAAATGTGGGTCAAATAAGGGCAAAAATTGGACTTGACATATTAATTTTGGAGATTGGAAGCTTGAAAGGGCGTTCTAACGAAGTGCAGTTTCGGAAATTCCAATTTTACGCATTTATCGTATTTTGGGCATAACTTTTTACTCCGATATTGGATTGAGCTAATTCAAGTTCCAGATTAAAGAAGACTCAAAGATATACAACTTTTAAGAACAAAATAATTTCGAATTCTGACGATTTCATGACCTAAATTGATGAAACATATGGAAGTGTGTTATCTGTAATTATTAAAGTCATTTTCAAAGCAAAAAAAAAAAAAATTAGTCAAAATTCCACCAAACATGATAGCAATTAATAATGGATTTGGTGGAGCAATTAGTGGAGCAATTAATAATGGATTTGGTGGAGGTAAAATTTTGCCTATAAATACCAAGCCATTTCATTTGTAAATTCATACTTTCTTCTAAGGAATTCCTTAAGAATACTAAGAAGATTGTATCTTTTTGTTTATTTACAGCTTTCAGTAATTAATTTTCGCATTTGCACTTTCTTTTCTTTACTTTTCAGTCTTTACTTTCTGCAATTTACTTTTACGCAATTTATTTTCTGTTATTTACTTTTTCAATTTTTTACTTTTTAGTAATGAGGAGGTAATTCCCCTTACTGGGGTTAAAGGTAAAACTTTTATTATTGCTATTTAAATTAATCTCCCTTAATTATAATATATAAACTATTTAAAACCTGACTTAAATAGGATACCGCCTTATGGTCGGTTGGTAATTATTGAAATTGGTTTTAACCTGACTTAAATAGGATACCGTCTGGTTGGTCGGTTGGTAATTAATTATTAATTTGACTTAATCTGGATACTGCCTATATGGCTGGTTGGTAATTACCATGCAAAGTTAATATATTATATTAAGGGAGATATCTAAAATAGAAGTAATAAAAGTGGATCATTTTACCTCAACATTTTCTTTTATCGCACTTTTACTTTATTTACTTTTCAGCAATTTACTTTTCAGCAGTTTACTTTTCAGCATTTAATTTTCAGTATTTACTTTTCAGCATTTACTTTCCGTCATTTACTTTTAAGTATTTAATTTTCAGCAATTTACTTTATGTCTTTTATTTTATTTAAGTTTTTACTACTCCTAAATATGTGTCGTAACTAAGTCAGTTATATGGGGTTGTGATGAAATCTAATATTACCAGTTTATAATGGGTTAAATTACAGTTTGGGTAATATAAAGTTTTATTTATTGAGCCTTAATCCTAATGCTTTTTATTAATTGATCATTAATAAAATTGAACTGGTAAACTTAAATGAACTTGGAAAAGAGATTTTAGGTTAAAGACCTTAGACTCAATAGCCCACGATCTTCCTTGAGGATAGATAGCCCTTTAATAGATTTCCTTACAGGATAGGAAAATACATGTCGGGCGGGGGTAGCCATAATTGGAATTTAATCTTAATAAATTAAGATAACTTACTTGACATAGGAATATGATTAATTGGGTTACACTGGGTGTTTGTATCTGACCATCGGAAGAGGCTTTTACATAATTTCGTGTTCCAGGTTAATAAACCAATATATTACACAACCGTAAGATAACCACTTCATCTTTAAAAAAGATATTGGAATGATTCACAACCCTAGATAGTTTTAAAATTGAATTTTCCTAAATCAACTTTTGTGCAATTTTATTTACTTGTTTTAAATTTAAAATCATCATCCAAATCAAACAATCAATCCATTAAATACTTGTAAACATTTAACTTCATAAATTAATAGCTTAGGTATTAAGTCCTCGTGGGATCGATACTTTTATACTACTTGAACGATATGTGCGCTTCCATTATACGTGTGTGATTACACCAGTCAATAGGGAATGGTCTGGAGGAAGATGAAGACTGATGAGTTCGATTAGACATCCAGTCTTACGGCATATCCCAAACGTGTGGCCTATTTTCGAATCCTGTACAAAACAACCAGAAGTGGTAAATAAAATATTAAGACCAAGTTCACATAGTTGACTGACAGATAAGAGATTTAGGGTTAGTTTGGGAATAATAAAAGTATTCGACATAAAGAGATGCAGAACTAAAATAGGACCAAGATGACTTGGAGTTATAAAAGAACCATCAGCAGTTTGAATGGCAGGTAAATGGGATGGAACATGTTTAGATGTAAATAGACTGGAGTCAGGAGTCATGTGATTGCAACAAGCAGAATTAAAATACCAAGAGGCAGTACCTGATGTGGTAGAAGAACCATATGTGAAGCTATAGATTGGAGCAAGGATGTGAGATCTAGAATAAGTGAAGAGGGATGAGGCTAGACAATGTCACACTGATCATAAAAAGCTACGACAGAGATAGATTGGCGGCCCTTGAAAGAAAATGTGGGAGCTGATCTTTTGTTGAGGCAATCTCGATCATAGTGCCCAGAGCTAAGCTTATGGCAAATGCGGCAACGTCATATGGGGCAGTTGAGTAGCGGATGCCCTGCCAACTTACAATAGCCACATGGTTTTGATGAAGGAGTTCCTGTAGAAAGCGGAGGATTGGCAATGACTGTATATGTAGTTGGTATCCGACCAATAGAGTGGCGAGTTTCTTCAGAAATAAGCTTGTCAATAGCATAGTCTAGAGTATGTAGAGGATTGTGATGAAGCAGTGAGGCTCGAGTGGCTCAAATTTATCATCAAGGCCTATGAGAAATTGAATTAAACTTTGGCGATCTTTGAAGGCCGTGAATGTTTCAGTATCAACAGCACACTCTCACCCGGTTCAGAAATAGTCAATTGATCCAGAAAAATTGCATCATTGAGTGAAAATCAGTAATGGATTGACCAGGTTCCTGACGCATATGATGAAGACTGCATATCAACTTATACTGATGTGAGATGTCGGTTGCAGTATAGCGATGATGAAGAAAGTCCAGAGAGATTTGATTGTGTTGAATTGCCCAATTGGAGGCTGATAGTCGTTACTGAGGATTTGCGGAACCATGAAATGATTTTGTGATTCTAGCTATCCCAATTCTTAAGGCGGCCAACAAACGAGTAATCACTTTCATCCTTACGCTGAACAGGTTCTTTAAGAGTACCAGCAACATAACGCCAAAGCTTATGACCTTTAAGAAAGCTATGCATAGCCTGCACCCATAAGATATAATTAAGGCCATCTGTGGTGATCTGTATAGGATGAGAAATGTCAGATTGCTCCATGAAAATAGCATAAAACTTTTCAGAACTGCAAAAAAAGTCCAATATTTTAGAAATTATAAAGTAGCCCAAAACTTTTGACAATTATAAAAGTGACCTGAAACTTTTGGAATTGATAAAAATACCCCAAAACTTTTTGAAAATGAAAAATTGCTCAAAACTTTTGGTAATGGTAAAAATGCCCCAAAAATTATAGAAATTACATAAGCACCCCAAAGGTTTGCGAACATTATGAAATTGACAGAATTGGGGGATGTTTATCAAAGACACCCCTAACCAGATTGGGATCAGAGATTTAGGTGGAGGAATGGTGTTTGGAGGGTAGCTGGAGATAGATCAAGCAACAATGAGTGATTTGGAGGCAGTGTTGGCAGCTCACTCGTCGGAGAAACAGAGATCCCAAAAATGAGGGTTTGAGCTTCGATGTTGACGGTGTTTTCCGACAAAGGAGGGGGAAATCAACAAGATGGTGGTGATAGATGGATTGAGCAGCGGGTTTTGAGTCGGATGGCACCGAAATCGTCACCGAAAAAACTCAAATTTGGCGACGACGCATGGAGTAGACGCACGACATGTGGCTCGTGAAGTGCACACGCAAAAGTACTTCAGTGATCGGCAGCCGGAATTTCAACTGGACTCCGCAAAACGAACCGTCTGATACTATGTTAGAAATTGAATTGAATAATTTATGTATTCCAATATGAATTATAATTACCGTAAAATAGTCTTTATATAAGCAATAGAGGAAAACAAAATTGGAAAAAAATAATCTCAATTACGAACAATAATATTGAAAATCGAAATCTTCATATAATAAGGAAATATAATTTCCTTAGGTGAAGAGGAATTATTCTCCATTTATGTAATTTCCTTCGCACAACTTTTTTAAAAAGAAAAAACTTTGATCTCGGCATCATGTAATTAAACTTCATACACGTCTCGAAATTTGTATTAATACTGAGGGTGTGCATTAATCGGTTTTAACCGATTAACCGAACCGTTTCGACCCATTTTTTTATTACGGTTCGGTTAATTTGGTTAAATCGGTTATTACGGTTAAATTTTTTAATTTTTTTGGTTATTCGGTTCGGTTACGGTTATGAAATTCGTTTAACCGAACCGACCGATTAACCGAAATTACACTATATATATATATATATTTCAAAACCCTAAACTAAAAATAAGACTTAAAATTTAAAAACCCTAGCCGCTAGGTTCTCTGACTCTCATCTCTCTCTGTACCAATTCAAGCCGCCATTCATAAAATTGCAAAATCTCAAAATCCTTCTCGGCTCTCGGCTTGTTCATCAGTACCAATTAAAGCTTCAAGCCTTCGATTGCAGTCTTCATCTTCTCGTCTTGTTCATCTGTAAGTTTCAGCTTCTTCATACATTGTTTTCGGATGACCTTTAAGTGGATTGGACTTGGACTAACTCTACCAATCTTCTCTTTATTTCTTTCTTTCTTTTTGGGACAATGTGCTAAATGACGTACAGTGCAAATCAGAAGATAGATTCTTTGTATTATACATCATATCCCATGTTGAGAGAGGAATTTTTTAAGTTTGTTTATTATTCGTAGCAAATCTAAAATCATTCGTAGCAAATCTTCAATTTAAAAACATATACTTGGTATCTACCATTCTGCTATGTGATGGTGGAAAAAAAATATACATATTTGAAAGTCTGCCTATATGTGCAAGTTTCTTTGGTAGACTGCTGTGCTAATTAAACAGATGTGCTACAATGTGCTTTTGTGGTACTGAGACAGTTGTGTGCTTATTTTCCAAATTTACTATTGTAATCAAAGTAGTATTTTACTCTTTTATGTGGTGGGCTTGTTGCTACAGATAGAACTTCTCAATCTTTTCATTTCAGTCACTGCATATATGTTCTAGGAACAGCTTCTTCATATTGTCTTCATCTCCAATTAAGAAACAAACTTAAATCAAAAAGTGTTTTCAAAGCGTGAGGTATATAAATCAAAAACTGTTTTCAAAGCGTGAGGTATATAAATCAAAAGTGTTTGAACAAGTCCCCTTGCAAAAAGTTGCAGAAGCTGTATTTTTTTTTCCTGTTGAATAATTTAGCTTGAACTATCGATGTGGGACAGTTTTGTTTCTTCATTTTGGGAGCCTCCTCTTGCTTTAACCGATGTGGGATTCCCTCCTCTTTTGTTGTTTGCTTGTGGGCTTTCAAGCTTCTTTTGTGAGCTGCTGCTTATGGTTTTCTGGGGCGTTTTTAATGGCCTCGTTGGGTTGTCAGCCATTGCTCTTGTTTATAGCTTGGGTTTGTGGTTTGCTCCTTCGGCCTGATGGGCTCCTTTTGGACTCCGCTTTCTTTCGACCTAGCAGTGGTTGCTTTGTCTGTTTTTGGACCGGCTTTGGGTTTTGTTTTGGTCTCTTCTTCTGGGTTTTGTATATTATTAGATTTAAGAAGAATGTTTCAGTGCTTTCGGATAGTTAATAACAATTTTTCTGTTTCAGATTGCAGGAGAACTCGTGAAAATGAATCAAGGTGAAGCAAATGAAAATTATGAAATTGGACAACCTGCAGATGAAACTTCTCATCCAAACACTAGTCAAAATCCAATTACACAAGAGTCTTCATCTATTCCAGATACTTTGACTTCAAGGCCCCCAAAGATGAGAAAGACAAGCAAGAAACGATCTGTAGTTTGGGATCACTTCACAAAGCCTGAAAGTGGTGATGAAAATCCTATAAGTAAATGCAATTACTGTCATCGTGAATTTTGCAGTGGTTCCAAAACTAATGGTACATCATCTCTCAAATATCATCTTAGTATTTGCAAGAAATATTTAGCAACAAAGCCTGCAGACCCTAAACAATCCATTATTAGTATTCATGTCGACTCTAAAAGTCAAGAAGTTACCTCTTTAACTAATTGGAAGTTTGATCAGAATGCAATTAGGTTGGCTTTGATGAAAATGTTAATCATTGATGAACTTCCATTTAAATTCGTAGAGGGTGATGGGTTTAGGCATTTCATGAGTGTTGCATGCCCACGTTTTCATATTAATTCTAGGTGGACTTATGCTAGAGATTGTTTCAATTTTTTTCTTGATGAGAAGAAATGTTATAAATCTGAGCTAAAGAGATCTGCAAAAAGAATTTGCCTAACTACTGATACTTGGACTTCAATACAAAGGGTCAATTATATGTGTCTCACCGCACATTATATTGATGAGAACTGGAAATTAAACAAAAGAATTTTGAATTTTTGTTCAATTTCTAGTCATAAAGGGGAGGCAATTGGTAGGGCCATAGAGACATGCTTATCTGCTTGGGAAATTGATGGGGTAATGACTGTGACAGTTGACAATGCAAGCTCTAATGATGTTGCTATAGATTATTTGAGGAGAAAAATGAGAACATGGCCAAACACTATTCTTCAAGCTAAGTATCTACATGTTAGGTGTGTTGCACATATCTTGAATCTAGTTGTAACAGATGGTTTAAAAGAGGCTAGCAAGTCAGTTGATCGTATTCGACAGGCTGTAAAATTCATTAGACAATCTCCTTCTAGGCTGCAAAAGTTTAATGAATGTGTAGCTATTGAGAAAATTGATAGCAAGTGTATGTTGAATCTTGATTGTCCAACAAGGTGGAATTCCACCTATAAGATGCTTGATGTGGCTTTGAAATTTAGAAATGCTTTTGAGAGATATGATGATCTAGATCCAAATTTTTGTAGAGATCTTACATTAAATTATGATGGAGTTCCTTTGGATGATGATTGGAACAATGTCAATAGCTTAGTAGTTTTCCTACGACACTTTTATGAGATTACATTACGTGTCTCTGGAACCAAATATGTAACAGCCAATACTTTTTTTGAGGAGATTACTGCAATTGATTGCTTGTTGAATGAGTTGGAGAATAGTGATGACATGGATATGAGTGCTATGGCAATAAAAATGAGGCAAAAGTATGAGAAATATTGGGGGAAAAGTGACAAAATGAACAAATTGATTTACATAGCTGCCATTCTTGATCCTAGGAGAAAATTAGGGTATGTTGAATTTGCATTAGAGCACATGTACGGTAAAGAATTAGGTGCTCACTTGGGTAAAAGTGTGAAAGATGCAATATATGAGCTATATGAGGGTTATAAGAAGCTTGCATCTGCAAATAGTCAGGGACCTCCAAATTCTATCTTTGTTGCCTCATCATCATCTACGACTAGTGAACTAGGCAACGATCTTGCAGTTCCTGTATCAAAGCTTATGATATCGAAGTATAAGAGGTTTAGGTCTGAATCTCATAGTGGTGATGCAAAATCTGATTTGGAAAAGTATTTGATGGAAGAAGGTGAAGACGATTGTGATGACTTTGAAATTCTTCGATGGTGGCAGCTTAACTCTTCCAGGTTTCCTTTACTTTCAGAGATGGCACGTGATGTGCTAGCAATACCAATGTCAACTGTTGCATCAGAGTCAGCTTTTAGCACAGGTGGGAGAGTACTTGATGAATTTAGGAGCTCTTTGACTCCTAAAATTGTAGAATCCTTAATGTGTTCTCAAGATTGGCTTCAACATTCCATGAAGAAAATTATTGAAAAGGAGGAACAAATAGAAGAAGTTGTGAAGCTTGAGCAAGGTAAATGGAAAAAAATCAATATTATGTTAACTGTTTAGTGTTACTATTAAATTTATTGTCTTTATTTTTTCTTATATCTTGAATCTAAAAATATGTTGTGTACTTTAAATGATGTAGACATGGTAAAACTTGGAATCAAGGTCACTTCAGATTTTGAATATGAGTAATGACATAATCGCCTTGCTGAGTTGCTGCCTTGTGGATGCTGAGTGCTGAGCCTAAGGTCCTGAGTTGCTGACTTTGAAGACGATTAAAGAAAATTGCTTATTTATTAGTTGTTGAACACCTAATATGTTTGTATTTTTGATGGATTTTGTAATGTAATTTTGAGTTGTTTTCTGACTTTCTGGATTGTCTTCTAAAAAATGCTTGATGAATTTATGATTTGATGTATTTTTGATGGATTTAAATTTATATTTGTGTAATTGTGTTAAATGCTTTATTGAAATTTGATTTTGTTGAATTTATATTTATTGGATTGGTTAATAACCGAATTAACCATAACCGACCGAAATATAACGGTTAATTGGTTAATGGTTATGAGTCATAAATTGGTTAATTCGGTTACACTTTTATTTAACCGAAAATTTCGGTTATGGTTAAAAAATCATAGATTAACCGACCGAACCGACCGATGCTCACCCCTAATTAATACTGTACATAGCCTACCATTTAAATTGGGCACCAAAAGTATTTTAACCCATCTTAATTAAACACCTAAATTAATTTTTAAATCTTCTTTAATTACTACTCATCACACGTATACAAAAAAATAGTCAAATCAAAGCATAATCCTACATAGATATATGGGACGAAATCTTAGTGGTGAGCAAAATCGGTTTCCGTTCCGGTTCCGCATGGAACCGGAACCTACCCGGAAAAATTCGGTTCCGCACTTAGTGGAATCGGAACCTACCTAATTAAATAGGGTACCCTATTATTCGGTTCCAATCTGGTTCCGGTCTGGTTCCGATCCGATTCTGAATTACCCTATTTTAAAATATTTTAATGAAAACTACATTCCAATACGAGTCCGTATGAAAAAACGGGGACCAAATCGGAGTGCGGAAGCTCAAGAACAAAGAAAATGAAGTTTTAGACTTTTAATGCACGCCAGTCTCATTACCCTTTCTGTTTTCATTTACAATTAGGCAAGTTACCAGTGCATTGAGTTGCCTAGTTGTGAAACCTTGGGTATGCTATGTTTAAAGTTTAATCAAAGTAAATTAAAAAATAAATGGACAATCAATGGGAAGAATGATACCGTTTCATTTAATCTCTCTACATCATACGTCAGCTCCTCCATCAGTTTGTAGAGTCCTGCAAGCAACAGCATAAAAATGATCAAAATTGATCAAATGGATGATATATTACAACAAAAAATTTGTGTCACTAACCTTCAAATTCATTTATAAGTTCTGCATTTTGAGATTTTTGCAAAGCAAGTTTCAATGACAATTGATGCGTCTGCAGACCAACATTCAGAAACAGCAGTAAAAGAAACATCAGCTATATTTTCCTCCAGTTCCTTCACTTTTTTGTCTTTCTCCTCAACCAAATTCTAGTATTGTGGAATCAAAGAGACCATTAACATGATGAGCAAATGCCAAATAGCAGACAAAAGCAAGCACACAGAGGTTCAAATTTTTTGAATGCAGCTACCACTAACTTAGTAGTGAAACCAGTTTTATATTCGATTCCAAAAACCAGTTCCATGGTCCGGTTCTGGTTCCGATCATTTTGGAACCGGAACCTACCAGGATAAAATCAGTTCCTTCATTTTTGGAACCGGAACCTACCCGATTACAACCGGTTCCGGTTCCAAACCCGGAAAACTGATCCGGTTCCAACGGTTCCGGGTAGACCCGGAACCGTTGCTCACCCCTACGAAATCCTCACCACCAACAACAAGATTCCATGAATTATCCACACTAAACTCCAGTGTTTTAAAAATCGGAACGGTGATTGAATCGGTAATTTAAAATTTTTAATGAGTCAATAGTTCATCAGATTGAATCGATAAAATCGGATGATATCACAAATAATTTTAATTATTTAAAAATTATAAAATTAAATTTTTGGTTTAAAAATTTTTGATTAAAAATTAAAATTTAACCGAACTAAACACATGGCTGATTCCTGATTCGACCGGTTCAACCGGCTGGTGGGCTTTGAAAACCATGCTCGAACTCTTAAATAAACAACAAAAAAATTATGAAGTAAAATTATTCTCACCATATGATATTATTATTAGTTATGAATATACTGAAGCAACTTTTAATAATATCAATCAGGTTTATTGTTATTAACAATATATTTGTACAATTTGTGGTACCAAATATTTACTTATAACGATAATATTGGTATCAAGTCACTGAGGAATGTGAATTGGTGATAAAAGATGTAGGATCTGATTGTCTGGATATGAGTTCGAATTCAGGGGGTGCAATTCTTTGTAAGTGCCTGGAGCAGTCAGAGATTTTATCTGCTCTTCTTAAGTGCGGGTCGGGTGATTTGACGGAGGGATTTCCAATATTTATTGGTATCAATCATGTCATTTATAACAAATATATTTGTGATGATTGTTATTTAAAAGAGATAATGCACCGTAGTATGAATAGTTGATGCGTCGTATCAAGACACATCTTATTATTAAGTATAGGGATGATATAAAATTCTGAATCTCAAAAGAGATTTGGAATTTCGTATTATTTGATACAGGATTCAAGATTATATTTTATCTCGAATAAGTCTAATTCGAGATTTAAATCTCAATAAATATTCGAGATTCCGAACCGTTCAATGTTTATATTTTATCTCGAATAAGTTTGATATTGGTATCAAATCACTAAGGAATATTTACATTATGTTTGGATTGATGGAAGTGGATGAAATAAAGTAAAATTTATTACTCTATTGATGAAAATGGATGGAATAGAGTGGATTGGGATGAGATGTAACGTAACATTAAAAAATAACATTATCTATGAAATAAATTTACCTTTTGAAAAAATAACATTAAAATATTTATCTTTTTTGTTTTTAGAATCTAAAAGGAGATGATTATCTTTAAAACCTATTTAATTATATTTCATTCCATCACTATTTATTTATCAAATAATATTTCGAAACATTACATTATAAATTTTTTTTTTTCCAAACAAAATTATAATATTTTACATTTCATTTTATTCCGTTCCATTTCATTTAATTCTATTAAATTACATTACATTATAAACCATCATCTTTTGTCAATTCAAATAAAGTGAAGGGATAGAACATCAAAGCAATGTCTTACAGGCTGTTCCTCATATCCAAAACTGAAATACTTTTATTTATTTACATTTTTTTTAATAACAATGGGAATATACCCTTACTAGTCACTACCATCATTTGCCCCCAACCATCCATTCAATTCCAAAATTCCAAATCCCATTTAAATAAAATAACAAAAATTCATGAAATAAAAAAAATATATACAAATTTCTTTGTAACCCAGAAGCCATTTCTCCCCCCCTTTTTTTTTTTTTTTTTTTTTGGTACCATCAATGAAATAAAAATCAGATCTGTAGCTGTTTGTTCTTGAATGAAAGGTTTATTTAGTGAAATAAAAATCAAAATATTTAAAAAAAAAAAATTGTCAGACTTTCTGACATTAACTGATTGATTGTACGGATCCCACATCACAGAGCTGTTTACAGATCTGGTGATGTAAACTCAGAATCTGGGTTCATTGAGCACGTATTTTCCAGTTATTATGGATTTAGATGATTTTCGATCGATAATTGAAACAGCGGGCGTGGATGTGTGGACTTTTATTGACACGGCGATCTTGGTGGCGTCGTTGGACTACTCAACGGAGCTGAAACAGCGTCGGGATAAAATCGTCGAGAGACTTTACGCCACGTGTATTGCTTCTCGATGCAGGAACTGTGACTTCGTTGCTGGCGTTAAAGTTGTTGTTGATGATGATGAAGATGAAGCCATCAAAGCACAACAAGCAGCTTCACCTTCAACTCCTCATTCTGTTAATGTCGTCGTTGATGATGATGATGATGATGATGATGATGATGATATTGATCCTTATGCTGGTTTGTTTGATGATGAACAAAAGAGGATTCTTGAAATCAAGGAGCATCTTGAAGATCCTGACCAGGTTCGATTTTTTTTTTTAAAAAATTTTTTTATTAGGTTTTACAAATGGGTTTGATTTATTTTTGTGAAATTTTCAGTCCGAAGATGATCTGGTTGATGGGCTTCAAAGTTTGGCTGATATGGACATAACATTTAAAGCTCTCAAGGTGTTTTATTATTTATTTTTTATTTTTTGCCATTCCTTATTCAATTTCAGCAGCTTATGGAATTGATTCTTGTTATTTCTTGTGTTACAGGAGACTGATATTGGGAGGCATGTGAATAGATTACGAAAGCATTCATCAAATGAAGTTAAGAGATTAGTTAAGCATCTTGTTAGGTAATTTAATTTAACAAATCAGATTATGCAAAACTTTGTGCTTTTGTGTTGTTGATTTCAATTGATGTTTTGTTCAACAAGTTTTGAATTTGTATGTTCAATTTGTTTTCAAGAAAATGGAAAGTTATTGTGGATGAATGGGTGAAGTTGAATCAACCCGGAGAACTTGCATCCTCGGCAATCATAGGTAATATTAATCTTCTTACTTTTTATTCCCTTTCCGCGAATTTATTTTGACAAGTAAAATGGAGACCGATGTGAAGAGATTTAAGTTACCAATTGGAATTAATGTTTTGGGATGTAGATGGAGACTCACCCCAGCAAAAGATTTCCCGAAATGGCAATCACCAGGTGAAATTTTTCCAGTGAAATTCTTGCTTCTCTTGAGAAAGGTGTTGGATAATTTTGTTTTGTTTCATCTTTCTAACATTCTTGTTCTTCTTTAGGTTCCTGACTTTGCATACTCTCCAAATCCTCACAGTGAGTATAGAATCTGATTCAGAGTTGTCTTTTTTTCTAATTTTTGTTTCTTATGTGCATGCATTTATAATTTGTTCTTGTATTGGGTTTGTTAATTATTAACAGATGGAAGTTCCGGGTCAGACAAGAATAATTCAGAACCCGAAAGAAAGCCAAAACTGGCTCCTCCTCCCCGGAGAGAGGTTCCTCCACGACCTCCTCAATCAACAAGTCCTGCCACCGCCCCTCATAGCTTACAGGTATCATTATGAATATGCACTAAATTAGAGTGACAAATTCTCTTGTTTGGTTGCTAAGAAAATGGAGGTTTAAAATGAATTCTACAACTATGCCACATACAATATGTACATGTATGTATATATACACTCAACATTGGAATATTTTCAGAGACCAAGAGAACAAAAGGAAAGCAGAGAAAGCAATTTTGATTCAGATAGGCTAGCTTCAGCAAGAAAAAGGCTTCAAGAGAATTACAAAAAAGAAGAAAATGGTTTGTGTTTTGTGTTTCTTCTTCGATTATGAACATTGTTAAGAAGTGCTTATTCATTTTATAAGTGTAATTTGATTGGGGGCTTTGTGTTTCTGTTTGTGGTTTGTGAAGCCAAAAGGCAAAGAACAATTCAAGTGATGGACATTCATGAGATACCAAAGGCAAAACACAAGAATGCCTTCTTTGGAAAGAACAACAAAGGTGGTACTTCTCAAGGGAGGCACTGGTGATTGATTTGGCACAAAATCATAAAGTCAAAAAAATCACTTTTTTTGTCATTCCAAAAAAGAAAAAAAAAAACACTTCTGGGTACACCGGAGAAACCCTAAACCGGTTTATCCTCTTATATTATTTTTTGTTTAAGTAAAAGAAACAATTTTCTTTTGGTTAATGGCAAACTTTTTAAAAAAATATATATAAAATAGTTGCATACCTTGGGTCTCTGTTTTGGGTATAGTTTTTGATACAATTTCTTTTTGAAAACAAAGGATTAAAAAGTTTTCAAGACATTGAGTCCCTTTTGAAAAAAAAAATTGATACCGGTCTTACTTTTTTGAAAATCAGTATCAAAATTTTAGTAAATCACTTGATTTTTTTTTTTTTTTTTACTTAATATATGAATCACAAATCAAGTTTTATTTGGTTTATATAATAAAAATTGTTTGATTTTCAAAAGATAAATTATTTATTATGCCCATGGATCATATATTAATGAGATTTAATCATTATGCATCAATAAAACTAGTAAAATGAGGGGTAAGATTAACATGTATAAAATATCTTAATCTCACTAATTGGGAATCACCATTAATCATATCCATAAAGTGCTAAAATTAAATAATTATCCAAATCTATAACATTTTTTTAATTGTTACTTGATCTTAAACGTGCATTGCCATAAAGACATGCATGATAGAAGATTATGAAAAATTTAGAACAACTCGACTCGATAATGGATCTAAAATTTCACAAAAAGACGAAAGCCATTTAATCAAAATCATTCAAAATGTTTAAAATGAATCAAGGGACTAATGTAGCATTTATAGAACCGATCTTGCATGTTGCTCCTAATCTCAAATAAATAATCTCAGCTCTGATTCTGCAAAAGCATAGTCTATGACTAGGATTTATAAAATCAACTAAGCTACTAATTATTTTTTCAAAGTTTTATAAAAAGGGAACCTCACCTTTAATCATATGGTAGACGGCATGATGTCCATATTTATTTTCACTACTCATGACCCTTCAGCCTTGCATCCTCGACTCACCTGATTTCAAATTACCCAATATTTCCTCAACCAGCTTGTCTTCTTCATTAACATGATGGTCTGTCGCAAAAGAATAGTTCCTCTGAGGTCTTTGCTTCCGTACAACGTTCCCCGAAGAAGTTTCATTCTTGGTTGCTGCTGCTTCAGATGAAACAGATGGTTTTATTATACTCTCAGTTGAACAATCAACCAGGCCATCAACGTTCTCTGACTTGTTCTTCTTGCTGTCAACTTCCTCCTTACTGCTGTACCATGAATCCAGGATTTGCAATAATGAGCTATCTTCATCATTTACCCCTCGCTTTCCTTGCCCTTCTGGTTGTGTTGCAGCGGAGGTGTTTCCTTCAGAATCCGAAAATTCATCATCAGACACAGGAGGTTCATAATCAGGACAAGTCTCTCTCTTTATTTCTTTCATTGCTCCACCCTTCAGCCCTGATTGCACATCCTTTCCGTCAAAGCTCGAGTTAGAAACAGGCCCCAGCTCCTCCCATTGAGAGTCAGAATCATCATTCTTCTTTGATGTTTCTAATAACTCACTATCTGAGATATCCGGAACCTTATTGGAAGGACGGATATAACTGGACTCAACTTTCACACCGGGCATTATCTGCAACAGGGTTTCCAACTTTTGGTAACCAATCTTTTGTAAATCGAGATTGTAGCCAAACCTCTCCATGAAACGTTTTCTGAAGGATGCCAACTTATATCCTTCTGGGTACTCCTTCAATATCTCATCAACAAGCTTTTCGCAGTCGATTAATATGTCATTTCGAGATCTGTATGAAGGTTGCTTATTGATGCCGGAGGCAGAAACTCCAGCATGTGGAATATTCAAAGCCTTTTTCTCTTCCTCATGCTGCTGCACTTTCAGCCGGTCAGATTGTAATGGTTCATTCAAAAAGAGTGATCTCAACCCATTTGCAGCACGAGAATGACCTAAAGAAGATTTCTTTATAACCAGACCAGAAAGTTTAAAAGGTGACTTTTCAGATGGGTATTCTTCCACCCATTTCTTCTCTGATATCAACAAATCCACAAGGTCAAGAAGATCACAGTCACTAAGGTCTCTAAGAACCAAAGGGCCTTCCTCTTTCAAAAATTGTGCCATCTGCTTCCTGTTGTAAATCACAAAAGCATAAGAAATATTAAGATATTATTTTGACTTCTACTATTTACATTTTGATCTTCAGAAGTATCATGTTTAAATTTCTTAATACATTGTTACCGAAATCACTTTTAAACTACATTATGGCCAGAGATGTAGGACCAATTCAAGTTGCAAAAATTTTAAAGAAAAAGTCGTTAATTGATCGTCTCCCTTTTCATTTATCTGCCAATATGCAGTATCAGTTGCAGAATTGGCAAATCTTTTGTAGAAATTCATTCAACCTTTTTGATGCATTTGCATTTTAAAATCATACAAGGACTTTAATACCCTAATTAAATTTTTGTAGTCTCTTGGACAAGTTCAGATTCCAAATACCCATTCAATTTCATTTGTAAGCCTCTCTTTGCAATACGAAAATTTTAACTAAATAAAGCCAAGGCCAGCAATTATCTGAGTCGAAAATTTTGTTAGCCAGTAATTTCTTAAAATTCTAACCAATAACAAAGAACTCAACACGTTATGAGAAGCATTGTTTGCCCGTATGTGCAATGTAATAACTAGGTACAGCTAGTTTGGGGGGCCTCACTTCATCTTAATTACTTCCTGCCTTTGACACTTGATAATAAAATTGCAAGAAGAGAGAGAAAATTAAGCAAATGCATGAACCTGGAACTTGAATGGGAAACGGTGAAAGATCCTCTTGGTGAACCCATAAAGGATTCCATGTCCAACCAGAAATAATTCTTTAAGAAAATCCCATGCTTTTGAGCACTTCTGTTTATCTGGTTACAAGCTTCACTGGACTGATCACTCACTGTATCCGAGTCTGGATAGCTTCTCCCAGATTTCGACCAGTTTGTCATTCGACTGAGAACGCCTGGACTTGTGGTAGATTTGTCAGCAGAAGCTTGAGCACTTGTAGCAGTTTTTTTCTCCTGAACTGTTTCTGCAGAATCACTGTCCTGAGCTGGTGATTTCACATATTTATCATCAAGTTTTTTCTTTTCATCATCACCACAAGCCAAAGGTTTTTCAGGTAGTTTCTGACTTATCTTCTCCGGAATATCTCCTGAGTCACTATATTTATCTGGAATGTGCAGACTTTTTATCTCAGATTTTCCTTCTTTACCACCAAACCATCTTAGCCAAATTTTTTTAAAGAATCCAACCTCAGAAACAGAATCTTGTTTCAACGCGTCTGGCAGATGACCATCATCTTCCTGCATTCCAACTGGTGCAATAACATTCTTGTCAATCGGAGGGATTTGTTGAACCTTTTCTGGGGCCTCCAGCACTTGTTTGTTGACTACTTTCTCACTTGATGAAGGAATTTGTTGAACTTTTTCTGAAGGCTGATCCAAAACTGCATCAGGGAATGATGGCAATACCGACTTACCCTTAGCAGCTGGTGCAATAACATTCTTGTTAATCGGAGGGATTTGTTGAACCTTTTCTGGGGCCTCCAGCACTTGTTTGTTGACTACTTTCTCACTTGATGAAGGAATTTGTTGAACTTTTTCTGAAGGCTGATCCAAAACTGCGTCAGGGAATGATGGCAATACCGACTTACCCTTAACAGCTGGTGCAATAACATTCTTGTCAATCGGAGGGATTTTTTGAACCTTTTCTGGGGCCTCCAGCACTTGTTTGTGGACTACTTTCTCACTTGATAAAGGAATTTGTTGAACTTTTTCTGAAGGCTGATCCAAAACTGCGTCAGGGAATGATGGCAATACCGACTTACCCTTAGCAGCTGGTGCAATAACATTCTTGTCAATCGGAGGGATTTTTTGAACCTTTTCTGGGGCCTCCAGCACTTGTTTGTGAACTACTTTCTCACTTGATAAAGGAATTTGTTGAACTTTTTCTGAAGGCTGATCCAAAACTGCGTCAGGGAATGATGGCAATACCGACTTACCCTTAGCAGCTCCATTTTCAAGTCCTTCAGCACCATTTAACTTCAAAGACTTTAGGGGCTCCTGGTCTCCGTTTGTACAAACATGTCCATTTGAGGTACTGTTTTTAGAAACATGTCCATTAGATGTACCCAGACTGGTCTCAAATGGTTCAGGAGCTTTTGGAGTGACTCCAAAAACCAAAAACTGACCATCAGCTTCGGGCTGAAGCTTTAAAATGTCTGGCATTGATAAAAGAAAGCGGGAGAATTTTTTATATCCATATAGGTTTTTATCTATAGTTATAAGACTCTTGCTTAACTCTAACCGAAGTTCTGTAATGGGAACCCCTCTAGGATATGAATTTAAAATATGAGAAATCTCCCTAATGACTGGCTTTGGAATTGGTTGTTGCTTAGAATCTGAAGCAGGCTCAGGAGTCTCATCTGTATGTGAACTTGCTGGTGAACTTGATGATTGTTCAGCAACTGCAAGGGGATCTACAAGAGGGCCCTTATAATGGCCATACCAGGAACCATATGGACCATCAGGTGGTTGGTTAAAATGAGTTCCCACTAGGGTCTCTCCTCGGACCAAAGAATCCCAATTCCACATTATACTTGCTGCACTGCAGAGAACATTGGAAACACGTTCTCGACTTGCCAGTAATATGTTATAGTTGTCCATCCTTAAACGATGCAAGATGCTGGCAAAGTCCCTATCACTAGAGATTAAGAAAAGATGCGCTGGTGGCGGGTTATGAGAAACCCAGTACATCAGATCAACTAGAAGCGATCTATCAGCAGTATTTTTTCCACCTGCATTGGGAGAAACATTTGCATATTTAAATAGCTAGAACCTGTGGAATCAATTAACCAAAAAAATGAACTGCGAGACATCACTAAATTTACTCAATAATTATCATCACACAATTACTCGGTTTCTATTTAATACTAAATGTGATGTACACACAAATATGCAAACTCTACTAGTACTTCAATTTGCATACATTTCAAATCAACCCCCAAAATAACAGAAAATTTACCACGAGGAACATGAGAAATATTAATCCCAGTTGACGAAAGCGCCTCCTGATTGGGCCTGGACATCTGCAGTACGTCTCCGAAGGCGGTGATCGTAACGGGGCCCTTAATCCCACTTGCTCTAATGGCCGCAGTGATCGTGTGAGCAACCTTATAAACATTCACGCAAGCAGGCAAATTGCAGTTCTCAAAATCCCACCACACCGAAACCCTAACGTTTCGAGACTCATCTTCATGGCGTCTAGGCGAAGAATTGGAATAAGTTGAAAACCGGGCAATGAAAATTCTGTAAGGCGATGAGGAGGAGAGAGAAAGGAGGGTTTTTGGGGAAATAGGTTTCATTGTAAATTAGGGTTTTGAGAGGAACGGGAAATGGTGGGTGTGAGAAAAACTCTCAAGCTTTTGCAGAGAAAAGGGGTTTAAGAGAGGGATACGAATGATAACCTAAAACCCTAATGCCCACCCACGTGCAATATATGCTGCTGGGTGATGGGTTTTGGGCTTTTATTTGGGCCTTCCATTTTTTTATGACTGTGGTTGTGGCCCAACTATTTTGTAAGGTAAAAGTTGGAAAAAAAATTATTAAAACATTTAAAAGAAAAGTTTTGACATGCCGTGTAACTTTTTTTCTGTGTTTAAATGGATAAGTTGGATGATCAGTTTGAATTAGAATTGAAGCAACAAATCTGTAAATTTATCCGATAAGATTGCATTTTAAAATTTAAATATTAGGATTTAATCATATGACACAAACCAATTAAAAGTTGGATAGATTTGGTTTTGATAGATGGATTTTGATTTAATTGAATTGATCATGGATTAAAAAGAATTACTACATATAATTATTCTAATATGGTCGGTTATGAGACAGTCATATAGTTGGTTAGGGCTTCAAAGTTAGGATCTTATATCCAAAATCAATTGTCTATGTTTCTAAAATTCTCCAAAATATGAACCCTTCAAAAAAAAAAAAAAAACTTATATATATAGTGAATGTAACAAGAGCTTCTCCAAGTTCAGTTCCAAACTGAACTTTGATATTTGATGAGCGGAAAATATATCAATATTTACCACATCTTTAACTTAATATTTTGTTTAGTTTCTCGGGTTTAATGAACGTTTTGATGTGTTTTAGTTTATTTTGCAGATAAAATAATATCGGGTCTCAATGAAATCATTTAGGACTAAATATGAGTCAAATAAGGTAATTATTGGACTTGATATTTTAATTTTGGAGATTGGAAACTTGAAAGGGCGTTTTTGACAAAGTGTAGTTTTGGAAATTCTAATTTTGCACATCTGTCGTATTTTGGGCATAACTATTTACTCCGATATCGGATTGAGCCAATTCAAGTGCCAGATTAAAGAAGACTCAAAGATCTACAACTTTGAAAGACAAAATATTTTCAATTCTGAAGATTTCATGACCGAAATTGATGAACCATCCAAAAGTGTGTTGTGTGTAATTATTAAAGTCATTTTCAAAGCAAAAAAATAA
Source organism: Zanthoxylum bungeanum (assembly GCA_019454045.1). NCBI lineage: Eukaryota > Viridiplantae > Streptophyta > Magnoliopsida > Sapindales > Rutaceae > Zanthoxylum > Zanthoxylum bungeanum. The sequence goes on along the minus strand of SKCR01027384.1, from coordinate 86,164 downwards.
ATTAATAAATAAATAATAAAATTATCAAATCATCACCAAACATGATAAGCAATTAGTTGAGCAATTAATAATGGATTTGGTGGAGTAATTAGTGGAGAAATTAATAATGGATTTGGTGGAGAATTTGATGGAGGCAAAATTTTGCCTATAAATACCAAACCATTTCATTTGTAAAATTGATATTTTCTTCTTTGAAATTCCTAAAGAATAAATAAGAAGATTGTATCTTGTTTGTTTATTTACAGCTTTCAGTAATTAATTTCCGCTTTCGCACTTTCTTTTCTTTATTTTTCAGTTTTTACTTTCCGCAATTTACTTTTACGCACAATCATTTCCTTTCTTTCCTTTTGCAGTTTTTATTTTTCAAGCAATGAAGAGGTAATTCCCCTTTGCTGGGGTGAAAGGTAAAGCTTTTATTATTGCTATTTAGATTAATCTCCCTAATTATAATATATAAACTATTTAAAATTTGACTTAATGAGGATACCGCTATATTGGCCGGTTGGTAATTAATTACAAATTGGTTTTAACCTGACTAAGTATGGATACCGTCTGGTTGGTCGGTTGGTAATTAATTATTAATTTGACTTAATCAGGATACCGCCTTTATGGCTGGTTGGTAATTATCACGTAAAATTAATATATTATATTAAGGGAGATATCTAAAATAGTAGTAATAAAAGTTGATCCTCTAACCCCCCCATTTTCTTTTATTGTACTTTTACTTTATTTAATTTCAGTAATTTATTTTTCAGCAATTTACTCTTCAGCAATTTACTTTCAGTAATTTACTTTTATTTTTTTTTACTTTTACTTTTACTTTTACTTTTTTTTTTTTACTTTTCAGCAATTTACTTTTCAGTATTTAATTTCAGTATTTTACTTTATGTCTTTTATTTTATTTAAATTTTTACTACCCGTAAATATGTTTCGTAACTAAGCCAGTTATCTGGGGTTGTGATGAAATCCAATATCACCGTTTATAAGGGGTTAGATTATAGCTTGGGTAATATAAATGTTTATTTATTAAGTCTTAATCTTAATGTTTTTTATTAACTGGCCATTAGTAAAATTTATTAGGTAAACTTAAAATGAACTGGAAAATGGATTTTAGGTTAAAAACCCTAGACTCAATAGCCCACGATCTTCCTTGAGAATAGATAACCCTTTAATAGATTTCCTTACAGGATAGGAATATACATGTCGGGCGGGGGTAGCCATAATTGGAACTTAAACTTAATGAATCTAGGTAATTGGTTGACATAGACATATGGTTCAATTGGGTTATACTGGGTATTTGTAATCGACCATCGGAAGAGGCTTTTACATAATTTAGTGTTCCAGATTAATAATTTAATATATTACCCAACTGTAAGATAATCACTTCATCTTTAATAGATATTGGAAGGATTCACAACCCTGGATAGTTTTATAAATTTGAATTTTCTTCAATCTACTTTCAAGAAATTTTATTTACTTGTTTTAAGTTTTAAAGTCACCACCCAATCAAACAATCAATCTATTAGATACTTGTAAACATTTGACCTCATAAAAAATTAATAGCAAAGGTTTTAAGTCATCGTGGGATCGATACTTTTTATACTACTTGAACGATACGTGCGCTTGCGTTATACGCATGTGATTACGCACCGGTCAAGTTTTTGACGCCGTTGCCGGGGACTTAATTATCTTTCACTATTAGTTTAGAGGTTAGATACTTTTACTTGTATCTAATTTTATTTTTACTTATTGTTTTTGTTTTCTTGTGTTTCAGGTTCTCAGAAACTTCATGAGACGAACCAGAAGCTTTGAACTTCGACCGCTTGACCCAGAAATTGAAAGAATTATCAGACAGTTGAGAAGGGAAAAGCGAGAAGGCCAAGAAGCTTTGGTCAACATGGAACCTGAACCTTTGGATGTTGCACCACCGATACCCATTCGAGACAGAACCATTCCGGTGGTCGACGGCTTCATTTCATGTATTGTACTTCCTCATTTACCAGCAAATGCGTGTGACATCAAAACATGCATCCAGATGATTCAGCAATCAGTACAGTTTGGGGGAAATGCAACTGAAGATCTTAATTCCCACATCAGCAACTTCCTGGAAGTTTGCGGTACTTTTAATTACAACCGAGCAGCTGAAGAAGCAATGAGACTGCGGGTTTTTCCATATTCCCTGAAAGACAAAGCTAAAGCTTGGCTACATTCGTTACCAGTAAGTTCCATCACAACTTGGAACACTCTAGCCACCAAATTCCTTGCAAAGTACTTTCCACCAGCCAGAACTGCAAAGTTGAGGAATGACATCACATCCTTCGTGTAGCAAGATTCAGAATCCCTTTGCGAAGCTTGGGAAAGATTCAAAGATTTACTCCGGAAATGTCCTCATCATGAGATCGCAAAATGGCTACAAGTCCAAACCTTCTACAATGGACTTTCTGGAATAATGAGAACCATAATTGATGCTGCTGCTGGAGGAGCTTTAATGGCAAAAGGAGAAGATCAAGCCTGAGACTTAATTGAAGAAATGGCCAACAACAACTCATTGTGGCCAACAGAAATGAGCATTATTCAAAGAATTGCATGAATTTATGAAGTTGGAGCCAACACAACACTGAATTCCAAGCTGTATGTGATTTGCAAAAATCTGGAAACTCTTAACATGAAAGTTAATGGTGGATCCACAAGTTCACCATTTGGAGGAGCACCTGAGTCAGAATCTTTCAACCAACATAAAGAAACGGTGAATTATGTCAACAATTTCAATAGACAGGGGAACAATCCATATTCCAACACCTACAACCCAGGGTGGAGGAATCATCTCAATTTCGCATGGAGCAACAATTCAGGGAAAATGAACAATCCACCACCCGGATTCCAACAACAGAACAAAGGTCAGGAGCAGGCAAATGAATCAGGAATAACAGAAGTGTTGACCACATGAAAAAGATAGAAGCAAAACACGACTCTCAAGCAGCAAGATATGATGCTATGTTTCAATCCTAAGCAGCATTAATTCAAAGTCAATCAGCTTCTATTAAAGCACTGGAGAATCAAATTGGACAACTGGCCAATTCTCAGAGTTACAGACCGCCAGGTAACTTTCCTAGCAACACTGAACCAAATCCGAGGAACATGAGGAATGAGCAGTGTCATGCCATCATGTTAAAAAGCGGTACTGAAATCAATAAAGATGTTGGAGCCAAAACAACTGCTGAGGAAGATAAAAAAGAAACAAAGCAACAGACAGAGGAAAAAGAAGCAAAGGAAAAAGAACAGATCACTCCACCTCCACCTTGGAGGTGTATATCAACATTCTTGGAGGTGTTCAAAAAGCTGCATATCAACATTCCATTTGCAGAAGCGTTGGAACAAATGCCCAGCTATGCCAATTTATGAAAGACATTCTTTCACGAAAGCGAAGATTGAGAGATTATGAGACAATAGCATTATCAGAAGAATGCAGCGTCATCATTCAGAGAAAACTTCCTCCAAAGTTGAAAGATCCTGGCAGTTTCACTGTTCCTTGCACCATAGGAGAACATGACTTCGGTAAGGCTCTGTGTGATTTAGGTGCTAGTGTTAACTTGATGTCTTTTTCTATTTTCAGGAAACTGCAGATTGGAGAAACAATGCCCACTTCAGTCTCACTACAACTTGTTGATAGAACGCTCGTATTTCCGAGAGGTGTATCTGAAGATGTGCTAGTCAATGTTGACAAATTAATTTTACCAGTAGATTTCATTGTCCTTGATATGGAGGAAGACGCAGACGTTCCAATCATCCTCGGGAGACCATTCTTGGCTACAGGTCGAACCATTATTGATGTACAAAAAAGAGAACTAACCATGAGGGTACAAGACCAAGAAGTAACATTCAATGTTTTCAAGGCCATGAATTTCCCAGATGATGAAAAGAATGAGAAATGTTTCAGACTTGATGTGATACATAGTACCGATCAGAACTTTGATGAAAGACAAAGTTCTACTGACAAACTTAAAACATGTCAATTACCTGTGGAGCCTGAAGATAAAGCGCACTGCGTACTGAAGAAGCCTATTCTTGCACTACAAGCAACAGAAGAGAAAAAGTTCCACCAGCTCAACGAATTGGAGGAATTTCACATACAGCCTTTTGAGGATGCCAAATTGTACAAGGAAAAGGCAAGGAAAAGACATGATGAGAAGTTAGTGCGCATACAACTGGAACCAGGGCAAAATGTACTGTTAAACAAATCAAGGGTGAAATTTTTCCCATGGAAGCCAAAATCACGGTGGTCAGGTCCATTTGTGATCACCAAGGTTTTACCAGACAGAGCCGTTGAGATACATGATCCTGACTCCAACAAAACTTTCAAGGTTAAAAACAAGCGTGTCAAGCACTACTGGGGAGAATCATTTGAGCGACAAAAAGAAAGTGTCACACTTTCATATCCAACTTAACGTTCGAGAAGTCACGTCTAGCTGACGACTTTAAACTTAGCGCTCGCAGGGAGGCAACCCATGCAATTTTTGTATATATTGTGATTTGGTGTGATTTAATTTTGTGTGTTTAGTTTTTGCAGGTTAAGTCATTTCAGGATGAAGAAGTTCTCGTAAATCTTCACAAGCAATTTCCTTCTCTCCCTCAAAAATCTCTGATGAAAGTTTACAAAGCTCGCTTGGAACGGATGAGACTACCGATGATCAAAGATATTCCTACTGATATTCGTTGGATTATTGAAGCACGGGTCCGATTGGCAGGTGAGTCTTCTGACTCTTTTATTTCACATCTTCCTGGTTTAGGAAGAAGCACATATGCTAAAAAGAGAAGAGCTAAAAGAATGAGTGTTTGTTATAAATGTGCTCGTATGTTTTGTGATACTCGTTGTCGATCTTTAGGAATGGTGTCTGATAACCGCGAAGATAAGATTAATTTCATTAGGGATGGCTTGAGTAAGGAGTATTTGGATGACATATCTAAAACTCTTGAGACGCATCCCAGTGGATGTGTGTATCACGAGATTCGTGTGTTATACGCACAATTCCAAAAGGAAAGACAAAGACAACTGTTAAGTCTCGGGAATCTGACTCAAAAAGACCCTGTTTGCCAATTTATAAGAAAATTGGATGGGAAGTTTGTCCCTGACGCATAGACGTCAATCAAGCCGCTACTTTTCTTGTACATATTATATCTCTTTGTCTTTTCCTGATAATTGTGATTTGTTTTGTTGTTTTCTTTTATTTTCTCCGACAAGATCCATACATTTTTTTACTATCACGATTTATTTTACTGTTTAACTAATAATTGTCATTTGGCAGGTACTAGTGCTATTATTTTACTCACCCTTTTCAGGTGTTATAAATTCAACTCATCATTGCACTTTTGAAGACATCCAGAGTAAAACATGGAAGCCACTTCAAGAATACGAGTTGAAAACATCTGTGTTTTTTGCGGTAGTAGTGTTGGTACTAAACCACAATACGTAGAGGCAGCACATGAATTGGGTCGAGTCTTAGCTGCAAGGAATATGCACTTAGTATATGGCGGAGGCAATCTTGGACTAATGGGGATCGTTTCAAAGGTACAGGAATGAGGCAGTCACGTTTTGGGAATCATCCCAAAACCCTTGGCAGAGGCAAATCTTATTGAACCATCAAACAGAGAGGAACTTATTGTGCCAGGTATGTGGCTTGGGCACATTGGAGGAAATTTTTTATAGTACTATCTTGGGCGAACCTGAACATACATCAGAAACCAATTGGGCTGTTTAACGTTGATGAATTTTATGATTTTCTTTGTGTGTTTCTTGATGATGCTCGAAGAAATGGGTTCGTGTCAAAACCTTTAAAAGAACTCATCTTTACTGCTAGAACTGCTCCAGATCTAATTGACCAACTCTTAGCCTATGAACCACAAGTTGACCCTATCCTTTCAAAGATAATTGATCCGAGAACGATCGTGGTAAGAGGCGTCGGATTAATCTGGATCTTAACCTTTAATTTTTCGTAGATTTTCAGCTAACCAGGTACGACCTTCTTAACTCTCATTCTACTGTTTAAGACATTGGAGACAATGTCTCATTTAGGTTTGGGGGAGAGAATTAGTTGACTAGTACCTTGTTTTTAGTTGTTTTTATTTTTTAGTCCAAAATTTTCGAAAAATATAAAAAAATTGAAAAATTTTCAAAAATTACAAAAATATTTTTTGTTTTTGTGTTTTTATTTTGACTAAAAAGGTGAAATTGGTAAGAGATAGTTGAGTAAGGAGTTTCCACTCCTGAGACGTATCTCAAACCTATTTCGAAACAAGTTAATTTTTGTTTATTTCCTTTTAAATTAATTAATTTGTGAATTCTCCATAAAACTGACTAAATGGATCTTCATATGCTCAGTTAGCAGATATTATCAACATGCGTTGTAACATACGGACATGAGCTATAATTGAAAAGTTTGTAATATCCAGTGCTCTAGTTTAATTGGAGGAAGCATCTCAGAAAGTGATGGAGTAAAAAAAAAAAACTGAGATCCGAGTTATTAAGTCTGTAAGGGTGTTTTAACACCAAGTGCCCTAAAGCCAACTGGTTTGGGAGTCACTGGCCCAAAGCTCGCTACATGGATCAGAGATGTTGCCGAATAAATATATATATCTAAAGTCTGAGTAATTAAGTCCGTAGGGGTGTCTTAACACCTGGTGCCCTAAAGCCAACTGGGTTGGGAGCCACCGACCTAAAGCTCGCTACATAGACGGAAGATATTGTATATAAATAAAAATATTTTAAAAAAAAATCAGAAAAATTATTCAATTGCCATAAAAAATGTGTGAAATCTGATAGAACTTTAGGATAAAAATATCACTCTCTTATCAACTACACTTGTGACTGTTGTGGGCAAAAATGAGATTGATTAATACTTTGTTGGCTATGTATATGGAGAATGGTAAATATAATCAGAGAATTTACTTATTCGATAATTTAGAAAGAAACAAAACAACTAGTAACTTGAAGTAGAAGTTTCACCTGATTAGTCACTAACTTTCTTTATTCTCTTTTCTCTTGTCTTTTTACTTTTATGTGCATTAGTTTTACTACCTTTTTACTTTTGTAAAATGTTTGTGGGTATCATTGTTGTAAACCCTCACGAGACTACAACTCGTCAACTAGGGACACCTAGGGGTTTAAAGGCTTCTTACATACGCTAAATGCAACCGTGATCCCTACGAAAGTGGCTTAGTTTAATTTTTTTGTTGTTGTTTTGCTCGAGGACTAGCAAAATGTTAGGTTTGGGGGTGTGATGAGCGGAAAATATATCAATATTTACCGCCCATTTAATTAATATTTTGTTTAGTTTCTCGGGTTTGATGAACGTTTTGATGTGTTTTAGTTTATTTTGCAGATAAAATAATATCGGGTCTCAATGAAATCATTTAGGACGAAATATGGGTCAAATAAGGGTAATTATTGGACTTGATATTTTAATTTTGGAGATTGGAAACTTGAAAGGGCGTTTTTGACAAAGTGCAGTTTTGGAAATTCCAATTTTGCACATCTTTCGTATTTTAGGCATAACTATTTACTCCGATATCGGATTGAGCTAATTGAAGAGCCAGATTAAAGAAGACGCAAAGATCTACAACTTTGAAAGACAAAATATTTTCGAATTCTGAAGATTTAATTACCGAATTTGATGAACCATCCAGAAGTGTGTTGTGTGTAATTATTAAAGTCATTTTCAATCATTTTCAAAGCAAAAAAATAAATTAATAAATTAATAATAAAATTATCAAATCATCACCAAACATGATAAGCAATTAGTTGAGCAATTAATAATGGATTTGGTGGAGTAATTAGTGGAGAAATTAATAATGGATTTGGTGGAGAATTTGATGGATGATTTGATAGAGGCAAAATTTTGCCTATAAATACCAAGTCATTTCATTTGTAAAATTGATACTTTCTTCTTTGAAATCCTAAAGAATAAATAAGAAGATTGTATATTGTTTGTTTATTTACAGCTTTCAGTAATTAATTTCCGCTTTCGCACTTTCTTTTCTTTATTTTTCAGTTTTTACTTTCCGTAATTTACTTTTACGCACAATCATTTCCTTTCTTTAATTTTGCAGTTTTTATTTTTCAAGCAATGAGGAGGTAATTCCCCTTTGCTGGGGTGAAAGGTAAAACTTTTATTATTGCTATTTAGATTAATCTCCCTTAATTATAATATATAAACTATTTAAAATTTGACTTAATCAGGATACCGCTATATTGGCCGGTTGGTAATTAATTATAAATTGGTTTTAACCTGACTAAGTATGGATACCGCCTGGTTGGTCTGTTGGTAATTAATTATTAATTTGACTTAATAAATTTTGGAATTAGAATCGTTTCATTTAGAATAGATTTTGTTTCTAAAAATACGTAATTAATTTAATGTGGGTAGGTTTCGGTTCACAATATTATAGAACCGGAACCTATCCGTCTAACAGATCCTAGTTAAGAATCGGAACCGAAATCGAAATCGAATTGAAATGGTTACGGAACCGGTTTTAATTGAAAATTTGAATTTGAAATGGGCCAATCTATTTCCCATTTCTCATTTTATCTTTTATTCTAAATCATCGTCAAGAGTCAAGAGAGCGGGCCATTTTCCCTTTCCCACCGTGTTCATCATCATCATCGTCATCGTCGTCTCCTCTCAGACCCATCGATTTCATCACCATCGTCATCGTCGTCTCAGGCCCTTCGATTTCATCATCACCAGGCAATGTATGATTTCAATATATCAGAGAAATTGAAGATGATTCGTATTCGTAGTTTGCAGAATATCAGGGAAAATGGAAAGATGAGGTCTGCATATTAGCTATTATAAAATATATCATAATTCATAAGTTTGCACTTTGCAGCATGTATATATAAAATATATTATATATATATATATATATATATATGCCAAACCACCCCTTCCGAATTAAGCGGAGGATGTAAAACTTTTGGCTGTCTCAGCCTCTTATAAGAAACACACCCCCTAGATTCGAAGGTATATTCTTTTTCTGGTAGTTTGCACTTTGCAGTATGTTTGAATTTGGTGAATTCAGCAGAATGCTCATACAAATCCTATTCTTTTTTTTGAAGTTCCAGAAGTTTGCAAGAGCAAAAATGGAAAATGTTAGCGAAGGTAGTCACACCACTTCTAAGGTATCTCGAACTTGTTAAATTTCTTTCGATATGTGGGATCATTTTGAGCGTTTAAAAAATAAAGATACTGGGGGTGGTTGAGAATACTAAATGTAATTATTGTAGAACCATTTTAACATACAAAGGAAGATGAGGTACTTCTTGATGAAAAAGCGTTTGATAGGATGGAAGATGAGGATCCAACCTATAGGTCTGATCTTGAGAGTGATGATGGTGCTCCGACTTGGAAAGATTAAACAAATACAAAAATTTTGGCCAAATTTTTAAAGAAATTTTATCTTGCCCCTAAAAAATTATCGGGATCCATAAATATAACATCTAATGCTTATATTCATGATATTGTTGGTATCCCTGCTTGCATGAGTGAATGGGAAAATGATTTAGATCCATATGTTAAAAGTATGTGTCGGAAAATGAAAGAAAAGTTCGATAAATATTATGGAAATATTGATAAGATAAATATTTTGGTTGTAGTTGTAGTTGTCTTGGATCCTAGATATAAACTTTATGTGGTTAAGTTTTTTTATAAAAGACTTTTTGATAATGATAGTGCAAAAGTGGAGGGAAATGTGCACATTTGAAGGGTGTCATGCAACGATTGTTTGAGTTTTATGAAGGTGGTTGTAAAGGCCATTCATCTTAAAGCTCATGTGTGGTGAAAGAAAGTGGTGATTGATGAGTAGTTAATATCTCCATATTTCTCTCCCTTTTATCTTAATATTTTATGGGTGATATCGAGTTTTTATTAGCTTTGATGTGTTTTGGGTGTGTTTTTGCAGGTTAAAATCATATCACGACTCAATGAAATTAACCAGGGATAAAAACGATAAGATACAGAACAAATCGAGGTATATTTTCGAAGTGAAAACACGCGTCCCGATGCAAGTCGTGCTTCAAGACTCACGCAAGCACAAAAGTCATATAGAATGCAAATTTGCAATTTGGTTGCTAAGTAAATGGGCGCGTCGCGACCCGCCAATGATGAGCACAGTAAGTCGCGATGCGCGAAACATGGCAGATTCGTCCCAAATTTGCATGGTATCCTATTTTTTAAAAGGAAACATCCACTGGACCTCCTATATATGCATATTTTGTCCCCCAAAACCTATTATCAAGCCTCATAACACAATTTTGGAGTGTAAATGCCATTGTTTAAAAATGCTGCCAGAGGCGGTGCCTCGAGACGTGACCGGCTAATCACACGCGTATAACGCAAGCGCACGTATAGTTCAAGTAGTATAAACATATCGATCCCATGAGGACTTAATTCCTACTGTTGTTATTAATTATTGAAACTATTTATTTACAGGTATCTAATTGAGGGAGAAGAGAATGTTCGCTTGATTGGTTGGTTGATTGTGGATTTGCTAATTAAATAAATAAATAAAAACACAAAAGAAAATACTAAGGAAAATAAATAAAAGACACAAATATCTAGGGTTGTGACTCGACACAATATTATTCTAATGATGAATTGATTTTCTTATATATGTGTAATCATTCAGTTTGCTAACCTGGAACACGAAGATATGCAAAAGCCTCTGTCGATGGTCAGATGCAAACACCCAAATAACCCAATTAATCATATGTCTATGTTAACCAAGTGACCTGAATTCATTAAGTTCAAGTTCCAATAGTAGCTACCCCCGCCCGACAGGTATATGTCTATCCTGTAAGGAAATCTATTAAATGGTTATCTATCCTCAAGGAAGATCGTGAGCTATTGAATCTAAGGCTGAAACCTAAAGTCCTTCGTCAAGTTCATTTTAAGTTTACCACATCAATCTTATTAATGGCCAGTTAATAAGAAGCATTAAACTTAAGACTCAATAAACAAACTAAAGAATTACCTATAATATAATTAAATCAATTATTAAGCATGTTAATATTGTGTTTCATCACTTCCCTAGAATAAAAATAAAATACTGGGGGTTAGGAGATCCACCTTTACTATTTCTAATTTAGAAATCTCTCTTAAGACTCAATAAAAATAAAATATTGGGGGTTAGTGATATTACCAACCGACCATATAGGCGGTATCCTCATTAAATCAGATTTCCAATTAAGTCCAACCAGCCATAAAGGCGGTATCATTATTTGTCCATAAACCAGCCATATAGGCGGTAATCATCTGTCACCTAAAGACCGGTCATATAGGCGGTGTCATATTATGTCAAATAAATAAAACCAGCCATTAAGGCGGTAAACCTTTTAGTTTGAATTATAATTTCCATATTATAATTAAGGGAGATTAATCTAAATTAAAATAATAAAAGCTTCACCATTCCCCCAGCGGAAATCTAACTACTAAATATAAAAGAAAAGAGAAGAAAAAGAAACTACTACTATTACTGAAAATTAAAATACATAATTTAAATGCTAAAAATAAATACAAATAAGATGCAATCCTTAAATTCCTTACAAAAACCTAAGGAAAACATGGAAATTACAAATGAAATGGCTTGGTATTTATAGGAAAATCAAAAGGCTTTCACTAATTTCTCCACCAAAAACTCCACAAAATCCTCCACTAAACACTCCACCAAACATGCTACAAGACACTCCACAAAACACTCCACCAAACATGCAAGCATGTTTTGTGGAAGTTTGACAATTGTAAATTGTCATTTTCCATTTTTTTATTTTTTGATAATGACTTTAGTAATTACACAAAATACAATGGATTATTCGTTAATTTCGGTCTTGAAAACTTCGGAATTCGAAAATATTTAAAATTTCAAAGTTGTAGATATTTGGGTCTTCTTAGATCTGCAACTTGAATCAGCTCAATCGGATATCAGATGAAAAAGTTATGGTCAAAATACCAAACTTGCGCAAAATTGGAATTTAGGACTGCATTTCGTGACGCTTACAGTAAATTTTCGTTTTTGACCTTTTTTCTCCGAATTTCATCGTTTTAGCCCCGAGTTGATTCCATTAAGTCCCAATATTATTTTTATCTGTAAAATAAATAAAAACACATCAAAACGTTCATAAAACTCGAGAAACTATACAAAATATTAGGTTAAATGAGTGGGAAATAGTGATATAGTTACCACTCATCAAGACGCTACGTCGCCGCCTCACGATGTTGGTGTGTCGAGGCATCTGCCTCTGGCTTGTTTTTAAGATTTCCCGTACCGCTGCAAGTGAGGCGACCGCCTCACGCCGACGAGAAAGAGGAGCGAACAAGAGAGGTAGAAACTTTGATCGAGTTGCAGCACTAGCTATTTGGCTTTGTTGTTGAGACTTGAGAGAGAGAAAAAGGAGTGAATAAGAGAGGTAGGTGTGGCTTAGTGGCTGTGTGTTGTGTGTGCAAGTTTCAAAGAGAAATGTTCCATGTGTCAAACTTGGGGTTTTGTGTTAAAAATATTTTTTAATTCAGAATGTTGTCCTGTTACTGACATAAGCTTTAAATTTTTATTACAATCTCACAAAGGATGATGACATGTTACTGATCTGGTGGAATTTTATTAGACTGTGATTTGTTTCTACATGACTAAAGATAATTTTTTAATACTATTCATATTTTTACTAAATCACACAACATAATTGATTTTTATCCATTATTATTACTAAAAAAAATAACCTCTTAAATTATAATAAATTATTTTAGTTAATAATTAATAATGTTTATTAAACACTTAATCAACTTTTTCTTTACTCTTATAATTTTTATTTCATAATATTTGTGCATAAAAACCACAATACTTAATAAAATTGAAATTCATAAAAATTCAATTATGTTTTTAGTAATCGTAATGAATCGATAACAAGTTATAAAAACATCATTAGTTAAAATTATTAATTATTAATTTATTAAATTACTAAATATTTATAATGAATTTTTTAATCAAGATTCATCATATCATCAAATTATAAAAATTATTAATTTTTTTGGCGTTCGGATTAAGGGGTCTGCCTCGTCACCTCAAGGCGGTACGCCTCGCGCCTCAAAGGCTGGAAATGATGATGACATATTGATTGAAGATGAGTTAATGAAGTTCATAAGAGATGAACAAGATGTGAAGCCAAAATCGGAGTTGGAAAAATACTTTGATGCTTGTGAAAAGATCTTGATATTTTAGGTTGGTGGAAAAGTAATAGGTTCAAGTACAAGATTCTTTCTCGAATTGCAAGAGATGTGTTGGCAATTCATGTATCCACTGTTGCTTTGTAATCAGCTTTCAGTACATATGGTTATGTTCTTGATCCATTTCAAAATTGCTTAACTCCAAAAATAATGCAATCATTGATATGTACTCAGGATTGGTTACAAGCTACACCAACACCAATAAATATTATGGAATTGCTGGAAGATGCAAAAAAATATGAGTCGGGTAAGACTATTTATGTATTTTTTATGGTAAGACTATTTATGTATTTTTTATTTTTATCACATCGATTAAGAGTTATATGGTTATACTAACTAGTGAGTATTTGTTGTAATTATAACAGAAATTATGGAAATGTTGATAAGACAAACATTTTGGTTGTAGTTGTAGCTGTCTTGGATCCTAGATATAAGCTTTATGTGGTTAAGTTTTTTTATAAAAGACTTTTTGGTAATGATAGTGCAAAAGTGGAGGGAAATGTGCACATTTGAAGAGAGTCATGCAACAATTGTTTGAGTTTTATGAAGGTGGTTGTAAATGCCATTCATCTCAAAGCTCATCTGTGGTGAAATAAAATGGTGATGTTGGTGGAAATGATGGTGACATATTGATTGAATATGAGTTAATGAAGTTCATAAGAGATGAACAAGATGTGGAGCCAAAATCGAAGTTGGAAAAATATTTTGAAGAAGTTTGTGAAGATGGTGGGAAAGATCTTGATATTTTAGGTTGGTGGAAAAGTAATAGGTTCAAGTACAAGATTCTTTCTCGAATTGCAAGAGATGTGTTGGCAATTCTTATATCTACTGTTGCTTTATAGTCGGCTTTCAGTACATGTGGTTGTGTTATTGATCCATTTCTAAGTTGCTTAACTCCAAAAATAGTGCAATCATTGATATGTACTCAGGATTGGTTACAACCTACACCAACACCAATAAATATTGTGGAATTGCTGGAAGATGCAGAAAAATATGAGTCGGATAGGACTATTTACGTATTTTTTAGATAAGACTATTTATGTATTTTTTATTTTTATCACATCGATTAAGAGTTATATGGTTATACTAACTAGTGAATATTTGTTGAAATTATAACAGAAATTAGTGTGGTTACGAATGAAGATGTTATGGATGAAACTTATTTCGGAGAATGAGAAGTGACTAACAACTTATAATTTTAGTATTTCCTTTGAATCATTTACATTATTTGAGCTTCAACTAATTACATTCACCAGTGACAGGCAAACGGAAAACTCAACATGCAGATGAGTGTGGAGGGCAGAAGACAAAGATCAAGAGGGCGAAAATAGGCAATTTTAACAATGATGCTAAGGTTTGTTCATATTTAATAAACTATGAACAACTGCTCCAGGAACTGGGAAATGGGTTTGATAATTATGACGAGGAAGAGGAAGGAACTGGAGGGATTTCGGTAGAAGAATCAGAGGTGGAGGCTGCAAAGCAGCCCCACCGAGAATTATGAATCTGATAAGTTAGAATGTTCGAGACATAGGGAACCCTCGGACATTCCGAGCTCTACGAGACCTTCTCCAAACAAATAAACCGGATATTGTTTTTCTCAGTAAGACGAAGTGTTTGGCAAGTCAAATGGAAAAATACAAAAATAGGATAAGTTTCAGCTCGTGTTTCGCTGTGAGCAGAGATGAGCGGAGTAAGGGATTAGCTCTTTTGTTGAAAATGGACACAGATGTCACTACAGTTTCTTACAGCTCGCATCATATTGACGCTTTAATCCAAAACAGCTCAGCAACAGGAAGATGACTTTGAATGAGTTAAAAGGAAGGCTTCAATGGCTGAAAAACGAGGGAGATCAGTACATGAGGGAGAGGAAATAATGAAGATAGAAAGGAAAATAGTGAGATTCCTTCAAGATGAAGAAATATACTGGAGAAAAATATCCAGGGCCGCCTGACTTAAGGAGGGGGATAGGAACACCAAATTCTTTCATGCCAAGGCTTTTGAGAGGAAGAGGAGGAATGAAATCAGGGGAATACTGGATAACCATGGAAAATGGGTAGTGGAGGAAGATGAAATTGAAGGGGTGGTTTGCGAGTATTTTACAGAGATTTTCACCTCAACCGGCCCATCTGGTCAGTGTATTGATAAAGCTTTGGCTGAAATTTCTGAGAAGATTACACTTGAGATGAATGAGGATCTAAATGCCTTATTTCAGCTGGAGGAAGTTAGGTCATCATTGGCTACCCGAGTCTTCATAAAGTGAGAAGTAGGAAGAAAGGAAAGAAATGTCCGGTTGTGCTTAAACTTGACATAAGCAGAGCTTATGATAGGGTGGAGTGGAGTTTTGGGGATAAGGTGATGAGCAGTGTGGGATTTTCGCCTGGTTGGAGAAAGCTAATCATGAACTGCATCATAACTCCTTCATATTCCGTGGTTATTAATGGACAAGCCAATGGGTACATACGACCTCAGAGAGGGCTGAGACAAGGATGCCCATTATCATCGTACATCTTTCTCTTGTGTGCTGAAGCTTTGTTAGGGCTGTTGATCAAAGCTGAAAAGGAAAGAAGCATTTCGGGACTAAAATTTAGTAGCAAGTTGTCTGTATCACACTTACTATTTGCAGATGATAGCCTAATTTTTGTACAAGCTAACACCCGAGAATGCATCAACCTTAAGACTTTGTTTGATACTTATAACTCGGCTTCTGGTCAAATCTTCAATTTCGATAAATCCTCCATAATGTTCAGTCCTAACACAAATAGAACCACATGTGATGCTATAAAAGGGATTTTTAGCTTCAACAGATGACTCACTCATGACAAATACCTGGGGCTGCCCTCCATGGTAGGGAGAAACAAAAGAGCAGTATTCAATGAGTTGAAAATTAGGATCTTTAGCAAACTGAAAAGTTGGCATAGCAAACTCATATCGTGGGGAGGGAAAGAGGTTTTAATAAAAGCCATAGCTCAAGCCATACCTACATACACCATGGGAGTCTTTAGAATTCCTTGGAGTCTTTGTGAGGAAATTCAGAGGAAATTAAATGCTTACTGGTGGGGCTCCAATGAAGCTGAAAAGAAAATCCACTGGAGGAACTGGGATAAGCTTAGTCAGTCGAAAAGGAATGGTGGTTTGGGGTTTAGAAACCTGGAGTGTTTTAACCAGGCTATGTTGGCCAAGCAGGGATGGAGGATTATCCAATTCCCAGAATCACTTATGGCCAAGGTTTTGAAGGCTAGGTACTTCAAGGATGCTCAGTTTGAAGAGGCAAAGGTTGGATATAACCCATCCTTCGTCTGGAGAAGTATCATTTGGGGAAGAAATCTGCTAATGAAGGGGATGAGATGATATGTAGGGGATGGGAATAAAGCTCTAATTTATGAAAGACCTTGGATCCTCAGACCTACTTTCTTTAAACCTATTTCAATCCCCACCCTGGATAAAAATGCCAGAGTAGAGACTTTGCTGGACAGTGACCTCAAGTGGAATGAAAGTCTGTTAAGGGAGAGATTTCTGGAAGTAGATGTGAAAGAGATACTGAAAATCCCTCTCTCTAGACAACCTCAGAAAGATAGGTATTGCTGACACTATGACAAAAGAGGTTATTTTTCAGTAAAAAGTGCATACCATGTAGCTTATGATGACAAGTTTCAGGACAAAGAGAGTAGCTCCTCAACTGATTCCAGATTATGGTTGGGAATTTGGAATATTTCACTCCCTGCAAAAATCAAAATCTTTATTTGGAGATGCATATTGGGACTACTGCCTTCAGCTTCAAACTTGTTCATAAAGAAGATTACTCCGAGGGACAATTGTCAGAGGTGTGGCAAAGCGAAAGAGACTATCATACACACGATTTTTCTCTGTAAGTTCTTTAAAGAGTGCTGGCGAAGTTCAAAGTTTTTCAATTTAGTTAAGACAATTAAGAATAACATAATCAATTTGTTGATCGCTAGATGTTGCGAAACCCTTCCTAAGGAAGAGCTTAAAGAGGTAATAGCTCTGATGTGGGTTGTTTGGGGGGCTAGAAATCAACTGTTATTCCAGAAGACGGCTTACTCAGTTCAACAGATCATGTCACGAGTTGAGAGCATTTGCGAGGTAGCTGAGACCACCAAGTGTCAGGAAGAGCTAGTACTTATGGACTTTCAAACTCAAAGGGGAACTCACTGGTCATCTTTTTCAGAGAATTGGTTCAAAGTGAGTGTAGATGCAGAGATCAATGTCTCAAGCAATACGGTTGGCATGGGAGCAGTGTTTAGAAATCACATGAATGAAATCGTTGGGGTTGTCGTAGATCAAGAGAAATACACAGAGGATCCCGAATCAGCAGAAGCTCAAGCGATCAAAATGGGGATTAAGATTGCCACGCAATATGGGTTTGAGCCGCTGATCATCGAATCGGATGCTAAAAATATAGTGGATCTGATTAAAGGCACTATCACCAGCTTCAAAGAAATATCATGGATCATCATGGAGATTCAATATTCGATAAGAAACTCAGATCAGTTTAGGATCTTCTTCAAACCTCGAAATTATAATGTTGAGGCTCATGTTTTGGCAAAAGTTGCCTGTAACTATCATGTTTCAGGTTTTTGGAGGGACAATTTTCCCTCTCTTATTGCTTGTAATTTGAACATCATTTCGCAATATAAAGTTCTTTTTTCAAAAAAAAAAAAAAAAACTAATTACATTACTTTTCTAACAGCCTGCAGAGTTCACACACTGAGTGTGTGCTTGCTTTCTGTTAATGGCTCAGTGCTTTCTGTTAATGGCTTAGTGCTTTCTGTTCTGTAACTGGCCTTTTATTAAAAAATATTTTAGGGTGCATGGCCTTTTACAAATAATGTAGATAGAGATCGTAATGTAAATAAATTATAATCAGAAAATTACAAATAATGTAAAAAAGAATAATGTTACATATATTTTTATATAACATTTAACACACATGGGTATGTAAATTTTTAGTTTAGCTCAGGATATGATTATATCATGATTGAACCCCTTCTTTTATCCATTGTTTAAAAAAATGATAAGAGACACCGTCTCGAGGCGCAGCATCACCACCTCGCGATGTTGGCGCGTCGAGGTGCTCGCTTCTTGCGGGTTCTTCAAAATTTCCGGGTCATTGCGCGTGAGGCGGACGCGACATGCAATGGCTATTTTAAAAAAAAATTAAAAAAATGGAACAAACATATACAAGGCAAATCAAAAAACAAAAACAAACCTTCATCTCTGTCGATCACAACTCTGCTTCTCAGCGTCTTCTTCGGCATCTTCATCGTCGTCTCTGCTTCTTTGTCTTCTTCAAAACTAATGGACCTATTTTGGTACATGAATCGAATAATCAAACGGAGAAACAAAGATGGGTTTAGGGAGCGAGAGAGAGATTGAAGATCTTTTTAATGGGGATTTAAGTGGTATAGCTTAAATTTATGGGAATATTAAAAGTGGTGATGGGTTTGTACGCGTAGGTGTGAGTTTTAGGTGGCTTGGAAAATTGGTTTTTGGGACGTGGGGATGGTGTAGTTTTGGAGTTTTGTGAAGATGATATTATTTGCTTATTTTATTTTTGCTTTAACTCTTCTCGTTCTTCTTTGGATTACGATTGAATGCTCGACGCGGCCGGTTGAGAATTTTGAGATACTAATGGGTTGAGATGGATTAAGAAAGATTTATTAATTTTGATCTCATTTTGATTATGATTTCGTGATAAAAAAATCATTTAAAATTTATATTGATTTTTATATTGAAATAAAAAAAAATATCATGATATCTAGGCTCAATTATAAAAGATTTTATCGACAAAAATATCAAGTATATATATATATATATATTTGTCTAAATCCTAATCTGATATTTTTTGACGTTCAGATTGTGGAGCCTGCATTGCCTTCTTGGGTCAATCCGCCTCACGCCTCAACGACCGACCGTCTCGAGTCGTTATCCGTATTTTTTAACATTGCTTTTATCATTAATCGATCTCAATGCAATTGCTCTCAACTTGACACAGATGTTTCTAGAAATTGTTCAAAAATTTTGTACTAATTAAGCATTAGGTTAAATTCCCGGGGCTGCTACTGATAGTAATAAGACTGAAAATTTGGATTCATTTATATTGAAGCCACCTCAGTTTCCATTGAATCATCCAGTAACATTATTCCATCCTCATCTTAAATTACCCATCAAAACCAGACCAATTAGCACTTCCTTGACCAGCAAAATCATTAAAGGCACCTCTGCCTTATGGTTGAAACCCACTATAGTTATATCTCTACCGAGTGTTGTTAAGGTACACCTAGAGTTTAGGCACGCGCCTGCCTAATGAATGTGAGACGCAAATTATAAAAAAATTATTCAGTTAAATAAAATAAAAAAGAATTCATTGAAAATATATCAAAAATAATTATAATAATACAATTACTGATTATATAAATTAATGTGTTTGTCGAAATTTCAAGCACGCCCTAGAACTATCTTAATTTATTAAAAAAATATTATACAATGGTCAATTCATGTAGACATTTTCTCATTAACTTTTGTGAAGCATGCCTAGGAGCATCTCGGAGGCACGCACCACTAGTAAAAGGCGCACGCTTGATGAATGTCGCCTCGTTTGACTTTTCATGAGACGCAGTAGTCTTAGCCCAAACATAAAGCTCGTCTTTGACAACTATACCTCTACATTGAAACTGGTAATTAACCTCCTATAAATTACCATTAAATCCAACTTTATTGTATCCTTTACCTTAACTGTTATTCACACTCTTAACCATTTCAAATTGAGCTATGCTGGCTGCAAAATCAGCTTTTATATCTTTGGCTAGGTCAGAAATATCCTTGGCTAATCTAGCCTCATGTGACAATAACAATGCATAAGCATCACTAGAAGTTAAATTCAGCATGCATGTTAGCTTCAATATGCATAACAGTAGGATATTATTCACTCCCTAATCCAGATATGAGAAATACAAAAGAATCTCTGATATATGTAAAGCATTCATATTTTAGGATAGCCGGGGGTGCACTTCTTGTAAGAGCCTGGGATAGCCGGTGGTTTTACCTGCGCCGCGGCCCAGAATGGGTGGTTTGGTGGCGGGGTTTCCATCGTTTCCAAAAAAAATAAAAATAAAAAAATAAATAATTCATATTTTAGGAATTCGTTTAAGGCTCCAAAATTCAGAACCATACATGTCTTCTAATGAAATCCTAAATACTGAAAGGAGCACTATCATGAATGGAGAAATATAAAAAGGAAAACTGAGATATATGAGTCATCCAAAATTTAAGAAAATGAAAGCCATTAGAGTCCTTAGATTAAGAATAAGAAAAATAAAAAAAATCAGAATCCCACCAAGTAAAAGTGCTTGTAAGGCTACCAATATTTGCCACATATTAGATATAGATCTAACTTTGCACTTAATTGAGTGGTTTTATTTAGCTCTCTTATACATAACAGTTTATTTATTTGATATTAGTTAGAATATTAGAGAATCAAGGCATATAGTAGAGCAAAAAATGAAAGTGAGCACAGTAGAAATTTGTTGAAATGAGTTTTTTTTTTTTTTTTTTTTTGCTTTTTCATTGATAATGATCACATTATATAGGCTGTGATCAGTGTGTTAACAAATTATTGAATATTATAGCTGTGTCAACCAATCAATGAGTTACATATTTTTTAATTCTGGTGGTGTTTGTGTTGTCAATAGTATCTCAATTCTATTCCTTCTTGTTTTAGATAGCTCTCAAAGGCTTTTTTTTTTTTGGATAACCGGGGTGTCCGGGCCAGTTTACTCGCACCTCGACTAATCCCGGGGACCTGTGCCCCGTGCCCTCAGAAGTTTCCCAACACAGATCAGGGTAAGTCGCTGGCTTTTTACACCAGGGGGCATGACCCAAAGGAAATGCATCTAGTGAGATTCGAACCTTGAACCTAAGAGGGAGAAAACCACTCAAGCCCAAAGTCTTTACCACTAAGGCAACCCAGAAGGATAAATTTGAATTTCCATTGATGTTGAGTTGATTACAATGAGACAAAGTATTCCTTAATGCAGTAGAATTTGGTTATCCTAACTTTATATGCCATTTGTCAATGTCACATATGGCACTAGAGTTTTTGTGCCTGAATCAACTACAATGGATTTGAAGGAAATCATATAAATGAGATTGACTCTAGACTCTAAGATTATACTTGACTCAACATGATTTAAAGCTGAATTAAAATGATCTCTTGTCTGACTCTGATGAGAAAACAAGCACAGCAGCTGGTACAGTCCATCCTTAGCCACTCGTTTCATTTGAACATTTCCCTGCATCTTGTCCTTGATCAAACACAAGCTTATATCAAACTCAATTTTGATATCATTATCATTCAACAGTCTGGCAATACTGATTAGATTCTTAGTTATTTCAGGAACATATAGGATCCTATTTTGTTTAAGGTTTGCCAGGGTATTTATTTAATGTGCGAGCAAGGAACAACCAATATGGGTAATAGAGAGTTTGTGACCATTACCTGCTGTGAGATATTCATTCCCTTTAAATTCTGAGTTGATGGATAGATTCCTCAAGTTTTTGGTCACATAGTCTATGGCTCAAATGTCCAAGAGTCATGTCCCTTAATTTGTGCTTTCACCAATTGCAGCATAGACTCCTCTGGGTTCCCTCTTTCTATTTGGCACAAAGTTTTTTTATACTTGAGTGGTTTTTCCTAAATCAGATCTGACAATGACCTTTTAAGTTCTCATAATCAAATACAACAACTTTCTCTTTGCCCCTATCATGGTTTGCTTGAGTCCCTTGATTGTAGTTGTTGTAAGACTGATAGCTGTAGCTATTTGGACTTTCCTAATTGTTCCAGTTTCTCATGTTGCTACCTCTCATCTAAACATAGTTTGCTGATCTTTCAAGGTTGGCTGCAACCGAGTTGTATTCCAGTCCATTCTCTTGACTTCTGAGATGGATGTTACTCTATCTCTTGAGGTAATAATGGTCACAACTGAGTCATAGTCAGACCCTACACCAGCAAGTAGCCTCAAGATAAAGTCTTCATCACTTATTTTATCTCCAGCAGCCCTCAAACCACTGAGGATGGTTCTCATTCTAGTGTAATACTCATGGATGCCCATTGATCATTTTCTTGTTGTTTGAAGCTAGGTTCTCAGTTAAAGGATTCTTGCTCTAGACTAAGCACCAAATCGGTTGCACACGGTTGCCCAGACTTCATAAGATGTGGTACAATCCACTATAGCACCAAGAACACCTTCAGACAGTGAGGAAAGCATCCAGCTTTTTAGGTTTTGATCACGAGCAATCCAGGTAGCATGTTCTGGATTTGGAGTAGTGATTACAGTTTGAGTGCTATAAGTGGTTGTTAGCGACATATTCGCAAGATGGATTTTGATGATGCAACACTAGACGACTTCGACACGCATTAGCGGACATTACAAAAAAATATCGAAGCACATTGGTGGTGAAGAGCAGATGAATGTGAAGATTCAAGCGACAAACGAAAATATCTTGTGTAGTCTTAGCTTAAGGCTCTATTTGTAAGTAAGTTGTTAATTTAAGTCTCTAAGCTCATAGGACATTCATTCACTTATATGCATTAGGCTCATGTGTAAAATATTTTTAAACCTTCAAATCCTGCATTTTGGCACTGAGACCGGTATATCGGTCCCCTACATCAGTATACAAGTGACCAAGTTTTATTTTGAGTAGTTTTGCATCGCATCTGGAACTGGGCTACTCCATACCGGTTACCCATACCGGTCACTCTGGGGTTTACATAATTATTGAAATTGGCCTAGAGCATATCAATCTTCATATTGGTGAACCTTCGTATTTTACATGCTCTCGGAAACCAGCATGATCCATATCGATGATATTTGCGCTTACCGGTGTCAAAATGTAACATTTTATAGCCGTTGCAGTGGCATACCGGCATAACGGCCTCTACAGACCGACATACCGGCCTTAGCGCAAACATCAGGTATTTCTTTCATTTTCCCTATAAATTAAGTCCCTATTTCATTTTTTCAAAATCTCTTGAACCACTATAAATCACCGGTGTCAATTTTTCTATCCTTAAACTCTTTATTTATTATAAGTTTTATTTTATATATGCATATTACTTAGAAACTTGCATTTATGCGATATATTGTGATTGAGAAAATTGACATAAGCTTAATTTGTAAAGCTACTAGCGCAATATTAGGCCATTACCCAATTTCCCCCAGGTAATTTCAGTGGTGACATTCATGCTTCAGGCTCTTAATTTAAGTGTTTCTGAAGTTCATTTCATTTGATATGATGTTTTGTACTTGATTGTTGCTACTGCTAGCCATTGATAACCAGGCTCTTATATCAAGTTAGAATATTAGAGAACCAAGGCATAGCTGAGAAAAAAATGAAAGTGAGCACACCATAAATTTGTTGAAATGAATCTTTTTTTACTTTTTCATTGATAATGATCACATTATATAGACTGTGATTAGTGTGTGTGTTACACATGATTTCCTTTTGTTGGCGACTTGATCGCATAAAAGGATTTTGATGACGTCAACGTGAATGAAGACTTCGACGTACAAACACGAAGCATTACAAAAAGTGTCGAAGCATATGAGGTGAAGAGCGAGAATGTGAAGACTTGCGGCAAATTGAAGAATATATTGCGAAGTCTTAGCTTAGGATTTAATTTGTAATGTGAGATGTAATATTCAAGTGCCTAAGCTCATAGGGATCATGCACATTCACTTAGATGCATTAGGGGCATGTACAAAATGCATTAAAACCTTCAAATCTGCATTTTAGTATTTAGGGAAGCTCTCTGGAACCGGCATGGACCTTACCGGTCCCTTACCGGTCATTAAACCGGCCTTCCCCTGTTTCGCATGCCTACTGGAACCGGGCCATACCTCGCCGGTCTCCTCGCCGGTCTCCATGCCGGTATTGCATAGCAATCATGCTCTCTGGAACCGGCACACTACTTACCGGTTTCCTCGCCGGTTTGCTCGCCGGTCCAACGGCTAGTTTTTTTAACGTTATGTTACCGTTGGAGCCCTAGACCGGTATGCCGGTCCCCTCGCCGGTGTGCTCGCCGGTCTCGCTGTAAGTTAGGGAAAGCTTTGCATTTTGTTATAAATAGAACCCTAACTCCTTTGCCTTAGGTTAGAGACTGAATACATAATCTTCATACATTTTCTAAGGCAAGAAAAGAGTGTTCAAAACCTTCATATTCATAAACACTCATCCAAGCTCACACACACACCTTCCATACATTTAGTGAGCTTAGAAACACTTGGGTTTGCTCTCACACAATCTTCTTATTATTTTGTGAGTGCCCAAGTGTGATTTAATTCTTTCATATCAAAACACTTGTGATTTGTGAAATCCCATTGTTTGGGTAAATTGTAAAGGTTTGTGAGTGAGCCTACGTAGAAAACTCAAACTTGTAAAAGGTTCGGAGTGTGCCTTGGCGGAAAACTCTTGGTTACGAGTGAACCATGGAAAACTCGATTCTAGTGGAAATCTTCAAGCGAGGCTTGAGGGAGTGGACGTAGGCACGGTTTGCCGAACCACTATATATCGTGGTGTCATATTTCTCTTTCCCTTAACTTTTACTTATTTGCAAGATTGATTACATTTATAATATTGCTTAGAAACTTGCATATAGGCTATTAATTGGAATAGAGAAAATTGCCTAAAACTCCCACTTGGTAATAAGAGCTTAAAATCGGCAAAGATTTTATAATTCCGCATTTATAGCGATAACCCAATTCACCCCCCTCTTGGGTATAGAGATTTCTTGTCGCAATTGCTTGTAGGTACTTTCACCTTTAACAAATTATGGAATATTATAATTGTATCAACCAATCATAGCGTCTCTTGATTTTCAAACAATCATTAGCGGGATAAATCTACAATACAACGGAAATATCACGCGTCACATCATGTGTGTGCATGCTCCAATTATCAACATGGCTTGCTGACTGTGTTGCCAGGTACCCCTCAGCTGATGCAGCATTGTTCCTCTTCATTCTCAGTAGCATTGTGTTGTGATTCACCGATCACTTTAGAGTGTATTTGAAGAAAAACCGAATTGTAATTTTATTACTACAAGAATAAAATTCAAGTTTACAACTAAAAACTTAACAAAAAAAAAAACCTCACACACTCTCAAGCTCTCTACTTGGAGCTTATACACACTTTGGGATGATGAAACTAATGATCATTGGCTCAATTTATAATGCTAAAACCGCGTGCTATAGTAACACGCGGTTTTGACAACTTGAATCCAGCTTCATGCCATCTTCACTGCCAACTTGCATGTTGCTCTCTTGCTGGCAAATGTGATAAGTTTTTCAACAAAAAACTGTCGGTGGCTTTTTGTTTGCTGCTAGCTTCTGCTGGCTTCAACACAACAAATCTCCCCCTCGGTGAAGATTTCCCAAAATCTGAGCCGAACATCAATCACCCAAATCCGGATCCTTCAAAGGATCCTCCCCTAGCTGCATCTGTATGACTGCCTACGTACCCCGAGTTGGGATCAAGCCAATCGTAGTTCTCTGTATCTGAAAACAATCGTCATCTGACAGCTATCCTGGTTATGTCTCTGCACAACTCTAGCTTGTCCCGATCATCGTTCCTTTGTGGACATGTCGGCTGTGTCTCTGCACAGCACATTTCACTGCATCTCTGTACAGTATTCTCCTGCTATGTCTCTGCATAGTACAATCCACTGTGTCTCTGCACAGTAATCTTTTGTTGTGTCTCTGCACGGTTTTGCTGTCATGTTTCTTCACCCATTTGTTCCTCAGTGCTTTCTTGCCTTTGGGAAACTCTCTGGCTCCCCCACATCAGTAATCAGAATATATTCGGATCCCAGATATCTGGTTGATGGAATCCTGCCTCGCTCAGATCTTCTGGTCTGAGGTCCACTGGTTTCTGGAGGTCTGTCATCATCCATCTCTGTGAATGATCTTGCAGCTTCTAGTGGAGTAGGTTGCGGCTCCCCCTGCTCAACACTCTCTTCTGTAATTTTCGATGGAACAGGTTGTGTCTCCCCCTGCTCAACATCCTCATTTGCCTCCTCTGGTTCTGCTTCTGGAATTTCCTCGTGCACCATATCTGTGGCCAATGGTGCTGGTGCTGGTGCTGGATTTCTGTTGGCACTGGTATTGGAAGACATTCTGGGCATTTCAATGTCTTCAATTGTTCGGTCTTCAAGAAACTCTACTTCCTGGCTTCTGATGACCATCTTTTCCTTCGGATCCCATAGTCTGTATCCAAATTCTTCATCTCCATGGCCTAAGAATATACATGGAGTTGTCCTTGCATCGAGCTTCTCCCTGAGCTCATTGGATACATGTACAACGGCTAAACAACCGAATACTCTAGGGTGAGTGTAGGAGGGATTCTTACCAGACCACAATTTCTCCGGAATCTCCAAGTTCAACGGTTCAGATGGTGATCTGTTTATCAGGTAACAGACAGCACGAACAGCTTCTCCCCAGAATGGCTTTGGCAGCTTAGCCATACTGATCATTCCTCTGACTTTCTCCATAATGGTGCGGTTCATGCTTGCAGTGACACCATTATGTTGTGGATTGTGTGGAACAGTTCTCTCATGTCGAATGCTCTGTCTCATGCAGTAGGCTTCGAACTCCCTGGAACTGTACTCGCTTCCATCGTCTGTGCGAATGCACTTCAGCTTCTTCCTTGTTTCATGCTCTACCATGGTGTGGAACAGCTTGAATTGATCTAGGACCTGATCCTTCATCTTGAGGAAATACACCCAGATTTTTCGTGAAGCATCATCATTGAAAGTCAGAAAATACTTGTTACCGCCCAATGAATCAACCTCCAAGGGAACACAAACATCAGAGTGCACCAGACTGAGCAACTCTGATCTTCTCTCTGAAGAGAAATCAAATGAGACTCTGCGTTGCTTACCAATTGAGTAGTGGTTGCAAGGACCTCGTGCAACATCCTTGGTAAGCTCTTTCTTGTTCAGGGTAGACAACCATCTCCCACTCATGTGTCCGAGTCTCTGGTTCCACAGATTTTGAGAAGCCTCTTTTTCAGCTACTTTGAGGCTGTCTGCACAAATCTTCACATGAGTCTTGTATAGTGCACCGCAAGCATGTCCACGGGCGACAACCATGACACATTTCGTCATTCTCCATGTGCCATTTCTGAAGTGATTTTCATAGCCCTGTTTGTCAAGAGCTATCCCCGAGAGTACATTCAGCCGAAGTTCTGGAACATGCAGGACATCCTTCAAGATCAATGTACACCTGATATTTGTCCGCAACTGAATATCACACATTCCTATTATCCCAGAGGAACTGATATTTCCCATCTTCACTGCTCCAAAGTCTCCCGCTTTGTAGGTTGTGAAGTAATCTCTGTGAGGAGTGACGTGGTAGGATGTTGCAGTATCTACCACCCACTCAACATCTTGGGTTGCGTTGTGAAGACATGTCTCTTCCTGTATGGAGCATATTGCTACATCTGCTTGGACAACGACCAGTGTCCCTCCTTCGTCATTCTTCGGCTGGTGATTGCCTTCTCTCTGCTCTCGTTGCAGTTTTCGGCAATTCTTCTTTAGGTGGCCTACAATGCCACAATGGTAACACTTGTAGGTAGGCTTCCTTCCATCTGAGGATCTACCCCTGGTTGTGCTTCTGCCTCTCTCTCCGTCTATTCCTTGATGTCTTCCTCGAGTCTCTGTGACGAAGGCTTCTGTCTGTTCTGAGCCAACATCTTTTCTCCTGGACTCCTCATTCGACAGGGCATCTTTTACCATAGGCATGGTAACTTTACCTCCTGGAGCGGAATTGCTGAGAGTAACCACCAATGTCTCCCAGCTATCAGGAAGGGAACTGAGTAGTAAGAGGGCTTGTACTTCATCTCCTAGCTGCATTTCTACTGCATACAGCTGATTCACCAGGCTCTGGAACTCGTTGTGTGTGTTCCGCAACGGAAGTTCCACTCCGTAGCTTCAGGTTCACCAAACGCCTCATTAACAGGGCTTTATTCCGAGCTGTCTTGGCCTGGAACATGTCTTCCAGCTTTATCCACATCCCGTAAGCATCTGAATCCTGTGCTACGTGGTGGAAGACACTGTGACCGATCCACTGCCTAATCTGACCCAAAGTTCTGTTGTTGAGTTTATTCCAGTCATACTCCTTAACAGACTCTGGTTTCACTCCCTTCAACTCGATGACATCAAACAAATCTTTACAATGC
This sequence comes from Zanthoxylum bungeanum, assembly GCA_019454045.1. Taxonomy (NCBI): domain Eukaryota; kingdom Viridiplantae; phylum Streptophyta; class Magnoliopsida; order Sapindales; family Rutaceae; genus Zanthoxylum; species Zanthoxylum bungeanum. Next base: position 57,641 of record SKCR01027384.1, on the reverse strand, counting down.
AAGAAATCTATCATCCGAGGTCTCCAGAGGGAGTAATTAGTGGCAGCCAGTTTAATCATTGCACCAGAATGAGAATCCTCCATCTCCATTTTAAGTTTTAAAGTTTAAAATGAGAATACACTAAAATCGGGTCTGAATTTCACAAATCGGAGGTCACCGTTACGTCCGGAACGGTCGAAAATGGTGGAATAGACACTCTTTGGTCTAAATCCGACACAGGGGCTGATTTGTAAATTCCTAAAACTTCTGGGGCAAAACTGTAAATTTCAAAACTTCAGGGGGCTAAATGAAATTTACCAGGCTGCTGACGTGGCGCTGACGTGGCACTGCTGACGTGGCAAGTGGGACCGGTTGCTGACGTGGCAGACACGTGGCTGCTGACGTGGCGTCTGACGTGTCTGCTGACTGGGCGCTGACGAGGCGCTGACTGTGCGCTGACTGTGCGTGATGTGGCGCTGACGTGGCGGCCACGCGGATCGTCTTCAACCTTCAGCGCGCGTGAGGCGCGTGTCTGCGAGTGGCGGCGCGTGGGAGGTCTCTGCCTGGAGCGTACGGCGCGTGCGGTGGCTGTGGACGTCGGTTCGGTCGCCGGAAAATATCACCGTACTCGTCTCGACGTGAACTAGCTGATGGTACCCTCAAAATGAATTTTTGACAACTTTTCCGGAACTCGAATTTTCCGAACCAAACTCCGTTCTTCGGTTTTTCGATCTCAATGAAGAACCAAAGCTCTGATACCACTTGTTGTGATTCACCGATCACTTTAGAGTGTATTTGAAGAAAAACCGAATTGTAATTTTATTACTACAAGAATAAAATTCAAGTTTACAACTAAAAACTTAACAAAAAAAAAAAACCTCACACACTCTCAAGCTCTCTACTTGGAGCTTATACACACTTTGGGATGATGAAACTAATGATCATTGGCTCAATTTATAATGCTAAAACCGCGTGCTACAATAACACGCGGTTTTGACAACTTGAATCCAGCTTCATGCCATCTTCACTGCCAACTTGCATGTTGCTCTCTTGCTGGCAAAGGTGACAAGTTTTTCAACAAAAAACTTTCGGTGGCTTTTTGTTTGCTGCTAGCTTCTGCTGGCTTCAACACAACACCTTGTTCTCAACACTGGACAATATAACTTGCTATGTAATTTTTCCAATTTAAAATTTGTTCAAAAAAGTTTCATTATTTATTTTCTTTAAAAAAAAAAAACATGTGGACATGAATTGGTTTGTAAAAGGAGAAAGGTGGGAATCGAATTAAAGCAATTTGTGAAAATTATGACACGCGTCATCCACATTTTCAATTCAGGTTCAATTTACAAATCTCATGCAAAAATAACTTTTGCTTTACGGCTGATATGGTGATTGCATGCAAATTTCGTGATAGTTTCTCATGCAAACTATTATTATTTTTTAAATGGTGGTCTCAATAAATATATTTGTCTTTTTTTTTTTTTTTTTGGGTATTTAGATTTTAGCAAATGATATTGGTTCAAAAAGATGAAAAAAGGATGACAAAACAAAATTTTAGTTAATTTTTTTAAAGCATCCAAAATTATTTAGAATTAAAGTTTATTTTGTCATCCTTTTATACCCACATCATTTTCTTTTGGATTTTGTCTATTTTTCTCTTACATGTTGCTTGAATTAAATAACGACCACTTGTGAATATAGCAACTGGATCGAATGTGAGACATCGATTTCTTTTTTTTTTTTTTTCCCTTTTTCTTTTTTAACTTTCGTCCAAACTAAAGATGTTATGTACCTTTCAAATTAAATGTGTAAACTTCATGCAAAAGCATTCAATTTCGATCAAAACTTTTCTTCATTTTTGTGATTGTTGACAATGTGAATCAAATGGTTCAAGTATTGCGTGAATGAAAAGCAATCCTCCTCGTCTCTTGGCTCCTTCACACTCTTGTAAGTGGGTTTAAATTCCGAACCTATAATATAATCCTATCAAGTTTTACACGTTGAACCAATTAACACCAACATAAATAAAAGAAAACTTATTCCCTTTATTAGGAGTTTGAATAAAAAGATTGTAGAGAATTATGTGATAAGAGTTTTAACTCAAATGTATTTTCAAGTATACTTGTGTTTAAATAACATTTACAATATTATCTATTGATACTATCTCTAGTTTTTGAATGATACAAGATATTCTAGGCTATAAGATAAAGTTATAGGATAAGAAATAACAGAAAGTTTAAATTGAATAATTTATTTCTTAAATTGAACTCTAATTTTGGATAAAAAAAAAATGCCAACTTAGCACTGGACAAAGGTTTGGTCAAAGAATCTGATAATTGATCAGCATATGATATATGAGTGACTCTCAATTCACTTGATTGAACCTTTTCACGAATAAGGTGATATTCAATGGCAATATGCTTCATTCACCATACATGGTTCATGCATCATGTTTAATTTTATGTCAAAACTTTTTATGATAATTCGATATGCAATGAATGATATTAAATGCAAGTTTTGTCTTTATTTTTCAGCCATGATTTCCCTTATTATTTCCTTGTAAATGATAAGTTAACGGGATAAAACTATGTTACATGGAAAAGTAACATAAACATTGTCCTAGTCTGTGAAGACCTAAAATTTATCCTGATTGAGAAATGTCCCCTAGAGCGGGCTAGAAATACTAGCCAAACTGTTCACAGCAAGCATAAAAAATGGGTCGTGGCCAATGAGAATGCCCACTGCTACTTGCTAGCAAAGATGTTTGAGGTTCTTTTTGCAAAGCACGAACCGATGGCTACAACATCTCCAATACTTGAGTCATTACAAGGTATGTTTAGGCAGCCTTCCGAGAGGCAATGTCATGAGGCCTTATGCTCTGTGATGACCGCAAAGATGAAAGAGGACACTCCAACACGGTCGAAACCCATAAAGATTGTATTGACGAACAGAGCCTGGTGATCATGATTATGGAAACTTTTACGTATAGTTTCCTGCAATTTAAGAGTAACTATATTATGAAAAGGTTGACATTCATTCTCACACAACTGCTTAATGAGCTCACCTCTTATGAGTCTATGCTAATGGACAATCATAAGCCATGTGGAGAGGCAAATGTTGCTAAATCTTCTAAAATTTGCAAATAAAAGGAAGAAAAACACAGGGAATTAAAAGATATCCGTGGAGAGTCCAGCTGTATATAGTGATTATATCGATGGACACCGACCGTGGCTCGATTTAAGTTATATAACTGCAGTTACGAGAGTTCAACTTCTGGTTTTCAGTGTAATAACATGTAGTCAATAATTCAGAATATTTGATTAAGAAGTTTTAATCAATATCCATGGATTATTGGAGTTTGGAGCTACAGGTCTATTTGGTCCTCGTACTGGTTCGATACACTATAGGAAACCATAAGAAAATTGGATATCTAATTATGAACTCACATGCAAAACTATAAGTTATGATAAATTATTAATGTGATTAATAAGTGATCACACTTGAAAATTATATATTAAATAGTTTAATACAAAGTTTTCAATGCACGTGATTATGAGATAATAAAATATAAAATTTAAAGAGTTTAATTTTTTTAATTAATTTATTTAATATTTGATTAAATAATTTTGGAATTCGATTTCAAAATAAATACATAATATTAGATATCAAGGTATTTAATAATTAAATGAAAATAAAATTAAAAAAAAATGAGGCATGGCCGAATTTTAGGCTTTGATTTAGGGGTTAATTTTGCAATTTGATTATAATTAATTAACCTAATTCCTAACTATATAAGGGAAGTTCCCTTTTATTTTAAATAAGGGTTGTCAAAAAAAAAAAAAAAATCCTAACCTCCATCTTCACTATAGAGAAAAAGAACACAAAAGTGCAATGATTTTTTCTCTAAAACGTTTAGAGAGAACTGTTGTGATTCACCGATCACTTTAGAGAAGATTTGAGGAAAAACCGAAATCAATATTATTACTACAAGAATAATACACAAGTTTTACACAAAGAAAACTCATAAAAAACCTCACACTCTCTCAAGCTCTTTCTACTTGAAGCTTATACACTTTGGGATGTTATTTAATGAACTCAGAAGCACTCCTTTTAGTTGGCAAACCGCGTGAACAGTGCCACGCGGTTTGCCTCACTGCCAGCTTCTCTTGTCAACTCACTGCCAGCTTCTCCTTTTGCTTTCGGTGGAGAAGGCTTGCTGGCAACCAACAAATCTCCCCCTCGGTGAAGATTTCCAGAAATCTGAGCCGACCATTAATCATCCAAATCCGGATCCTCCAAAGGATCCACCCCTGGCTGCATCTGTATGACTGCCTACGTACCCCGAGTTGGGATCAAGCCAATCGTAGTTCTCTGTATCATCTGACAGCTATCCCGGTTATGTCTCTGCACAACTCTAGCTTGTCCCGATCATTGTCATGCCGGCTGTGTCTCTGCACAGCACACTTCACTGCATCTCTGTACAGTATTCTTCTGCTATGTCTCTGCATAGTAATCTTTTGTTGTGTCTCTGCACAGTAATCTTCTGTTTCCATATTTCTTCACTTCCTCAGTGCCTTCTTGCCTTTGGGAAACTCTCTGGCTCCCCCACATCAGTAAGCAGAATATATTCGGATCCTGGATATCTGGTTGATTGAATCCTGCCTCGCTCAGATCTTCTTGTCTGAGGTCCACTGGTTTCAGGAGGTCTGTCATCATCCATCTCTGTGAATGATCTTACAGCTTCTAGTGGAGTGGGTTGCGGCTCCCCCTGCTCAACACTTTCTTCTGTAATCTCCGATGGAACAGGCTGTGTCTCCCCCTGCTCAACATCTCTATCTGCCTCCTCTGGTTCTGCTTCTGGAATTTCCTCGTGCACCATATCTGTGGCCAATTGTGCTGATGCTGGGTCTGGATTTCTGTTGGCACTGGTATTGGAAGACATTCTGGGCATTTCAATGTCTTCAATTGTCTGGTCTTCGAGAAACTCTTCTTCCTGGCTTCTGATGACCATCTTTACCTTCGGATCCCATAGTCTGTATCCAAATTCTTCATCTCCATGGCCTAGGAATATATATGGAGTTGTCCTTGCATCGAGCTTCTCCCTGAGCTCATTGGATACATGTACAACGGCTAAACAACCGAATACTCTAGGGTGAGTGTAGGAGGGATTCTTACCATACCACACTTTCTCCGGAATCTCCAAGTTCAACGGTTCAGTTGGTGATCTGTTGATCAGGTAACAGGCAGCACGAACAGCTTCTCCCCAGAATGGCTTTGGCAGCTTAGCCATACTGATCATTCCTCTGACTTTCTCTATAATGGTGCGGTTCATGCTTGCAGCGACACCATTATGTGTGTTGTGTATGGAACAGTTCTCTCATGTCGAATCCTGTGTCTCCAGCAGTAGGCTTCGAACTCTCTGGAACTGTACTTGCCTTCATCGTCTGTGCGAAGGCACTTCAGCGTCTTCCCTGTTTCATGCTCTACCATGGCGTGGAACAGCTTGAACTGATCTAGGACCTGATCCTTCGTCTTGAGGAAATACACCCAGATTTTCCGTGAAGCATCATCGATGAAAGTCAGAAAATACTTGTTACCCCGCCCAATGAATCAACCTCCAAGGGACCACAAACATCAGAGTGCACCAGACTGAGCAACTCTGATCTTCTCTCTGAAGAGAAATCAAATGAGACTCTGCGTTGCTTACCAATCGAGTAGTGGTTGCAAGGACCTCGTGCAGCATCCTTGGTAAGCTCTTTCTTGTTCAGGGTAGACAACCCTCTCCCACTCATGTGTTCGAGTCTCTGGTTCCACAGATTTTGAGAAGCCTCTTTTTCAGCTACTTTGAGGCTGTATGCACAAATCTTCACATGAGTCTTGTATAGTGCACCGCAAGCATGTCCTCGGGCGACAACCATGACACCTTTCGTCATTCTCCATGTGCCATTTCTGAAGTGATTTTCATAGCCCCGTTTGTCAAGAGCTATCCCCGAGAGTACATTCAGCCGAAGTTCTGGAACATGCTGGACATCCTTCAAGATCAATGTACACCCGACATTTGTCCGCAACTGAATATCACCCATTCCTACTATCCCAGAGGAACTGATATTTCCCATCTTCACTGCTCCAAAGTCTCCTGCTTTGTATGTTGTGAAGAAATCTCTGTGAGGAGTGACGTGGTAGGATGCTGCAGTATCTACCACCCACTCAACATCTTGGGTTGCGTTGTGAAGGCATGTTTCTTCCTGTATGGAGCATATTGCTACATCTGCTTGGACAACGACCAGTGTCTCTCCTTCGTCATTCTTCGGCTGGTGATTGCCTTCTCTCTGCTCTCGTTGCAGTTTTCGGCAATTCTTCTTTAGGTGGCCTACAATGCCACAATGGTAGCACTTATAGGTAGGCTTCCTTCCATCTGAGGATCTACCCCTGATTGTGCTTCTTCCTCTCTCTCTCTCGTCTCTTCCTTGATGTCTTCCTCGAGTCTCTGTGACGAAGGCTTCTGTCTGTTCTGAGCCAACATCTTTTCTCCTGGACTCCTCATTCGACAGGGCATCTTTTACCATAGGCATGGTAACTTTACCTCCTGGAGCGGAATTGCTGAGAGTAACCACCAATGTCTCCCAGCTATCAGGAAGGGAACTGAGTAGTAATAGGGCTTGTACTTCATCTCCCAGCTGCATGTCTACTGCAAACAACTGGTTCACCAGGCTCTGAAACTCGTTGGTGTGTTCCGCAACGGAATTTCCACTTCGTAGCTTCAGGTTCACAAAACGCCTCATTAACAGGGCTTTATTCCGAGCTGTCTTGGCCTGGAACATGTCTTCCAGCTTTATCCACATCCTGTAAGCATCTGAATCTTGTGCTACATGGTGGAAGACACTGTGACCGATCCACTGCCTAATCTGACCCAAAATTTTGTTGTTGAGTTTATTCCATTCATGCTCCTTAACAGACTCTGGTTTCACTCCCTTCAACTCGATGACATCAAACAGATCTTACAATGCAAAAAATCTATCATCCTAGGTCTCCAGAGGGAGTAATTAGTGGCAGCCAGTTTAATCATTGCACCAGAATGAGAATCCTCCAACTCCATTTTAAGTTTTAAATTTTAAAATGGGAATACCCTAAAATCGGGACTGAATTTCACAAATCCGAGGTCACCGTTGCGTCCGGAACGGTCGAAAATGGTGGAATAGACACTTCGTTGGTCTAAATCCGACACATGGGCTGATTTGTAAATTCCTAAAAGTTCTGGGGCAAATCTGTAAATTTCAAAACTTCAGGGGCTAAATGAAATTTACCAGGCTGCTGACGTGGCGCTGACGTGGCAATGCTGACGTGGCAATGTGGGGCCGGATGGCTGACGTGGCAGACACGTGGCGCTGACGTGGCGGATGATGTGGCAGATGACGTGTCTGCTGACTGGGCGCTGACGTGGCGGCTGACTGGGCGCTGACGTGTCGCCACGTGTGTCGTCTTCAACCTTCAGCAGCGCGTGCGGCGCGTGGAGCGCGTGAGGGCGCGTCGGCAGCTCTTTGGAAGGCGCGTGCGGCGCGTGCGGCCTGCTGGGACGTCGGTTCGGTCGCCGGAAAATACCACCGTGCTTGTCTCGACGTGAACTAGCTGATGGTGCCCTCAAAATGAATTTTTGACAACTTTTCCGGAACTCAAATTTTTCGAACCAAACTCCGTTCTTCGGTTTTTCGATCCCAATGAAGAACCAAAGCTCTGATACCACTTGTTGTGATTCACCGATCACTTTAGAGAAGATTTGAGGAAAAATCGAAATCAATATTATTACTACAAGAATAATACACAAGTTTTACACAAAGAAAACTCACAAAAAACCTCACTCTCTCTCAAGCTTTCTACTTGAAGCTTATACACTTTGGGATGTATTTAATGGACTCAGAAGCACTCCTTTATAGTGGCAAACCGCGTGAACAGTGCCACGCGGTTTGCCTCACTGCCAGCTTCTCTTGTCAACTCACTGCCAGCTTCTCCTTTTGCTTTCGGTGGAGAAGGCTTGCTGGCAACCAACAAGAACTTTTGAGTTTTAAGAGCCTACACTAAGACTCCTAGTGACGAGATATAACACGGAAGATCGAATGAAAACTATCATTGCGTAAATTGCACAAAAATTGGGTTGTAGGGATTATTTTTTCCGCATAGATGTTGTCCAGTTTTCCAGCAAGCAGTTTATGTAGAATCTATCCAAACCTGCCAAAATCATTCCAGATCTGTTGGAAGTTGCGAACTGCAAGGGTTGTCTGAAATTCCAGTAAGTGCCGCAAATTTTAGCAAGTTGTGTGAGTTGAAGGGGATGTTCGGTTGCTGTCCAGTTCGGCAGTGGATGAAAGAAAGAGAAGAAAAAAATTTCAAGTCCAATCATGAGGTTTAAGTGCGTTTCCACTACGCAAAGTGATTTTCCGTGAAATGTTCGTGCGGAAATCCTTACGATCTCATAAGTTAATAGTTAAGGTATTCATTTGGTATAATATATGGATGTTTGTTAGAGAAACAAGTACATCAAATTGACATGCTTGAGAACTCATATGGAGTATTATCCACGCGTCTATAAGATTTCTCTTAGTTACGATGGTTTGGCTGATCCTTATATGTACGGTCTCTATTGTACTCCTTATGAGAGAAAATCTTTGGTGCAACAGTGGTACCACGTCATCCATGCAACAAGCCAATCATCCATTGCCACGCGTGCTAAAAAATTAAAAAATAACTAAAAAATAGGTATTAAATTATACATGTCATTTTTTAATTCGCTGGTGGTACCACGTCACCCATACCACTGTTACACCAAATATTTACTCATTATATGGGGGATCATATATGCGTTGTCATTATACTTTTGTCGTCCATAGTAAGATTGCGTATAGGACAATTATTGGACAATATGAAAAGCACTCGAAAGTTGTGAAAGATCAATAAAATATTCGTCGCTCTGGATAACATAAAATCAATATCCGAATAGACATTATTTTGACGTAAGTGATAATATTAGTTCATTGAACATGACAAATTTTGAAAATAAGAAACTCTATACAAATTTTGAGAAAATAAGAAATTTCAATTTTAATGAAGTGATAAGCAAGTAATTTCAATAAACTAACAGCAAAATAAAAAAAAAGTTCAAATAATTTCAAGTTTAGTTCATGATGCTCAAACGTAATATCACACAATGTTAATGATCCATCTCTTTTATCATTTTTTCCACTTAAAAGTGTCATTTCAGGTGGAAAATCATTATTATTATTTTGTAATATTTTAAAAAAATATATATTTTTATAATTTCTAATAGAAAAATATGCATTTTTAAAAACACGAGTCGGGATATTTCGTGGTACTTATCGATTGATGTCTACAGGGGAAATAGAAAGGTAGGTATATAATATTAATTAAGAGACGTGTTTTCCATATTTTTGACTCTTCAGAATTCAAGTCCAAGACTTAATTAATAGTTTCTTATTCAGTAATCAAAGAAGATTTTATTTTAGGTTACTTATCTTATTTTTTTAGGAAATTTACCAATCATATATTTCAATGTTTGACAAGCTTTTAAAAATACATAAATTTTAAAATTTTATTCACCGGTCTTCTGGTCCACCCAAATATTATCAAGTACATCAAAAATTTAGAAAACGTGCACAAATTTTTTATCAAATGTATACTCAATATTTGATACACGCTTCAATCGTATATCTAAATTTGATACAAATTTGTTACACTTTGTAATTTTCGGATGAACCGGTGAATAAATTTTTAAAAATTGTGTATTTTTTTTTTAATAACGTGCCAATATTTAGATATATTTGATAATTTCTCTTTATTTTACTATATGCAACATTACTTCTTTTTTGAAATAATATCATCTTCCTTTCCTCGAGTATAGAATTTCATAATCTCGGAATTTTCTTTTTATCGATACAAAAAGTTTGAGGTCTTGGGTTGGTGGTATAGATATCAGGATCTGATCTTAAGATATTGACTTCGAAAATAGGGAGTGTGTTTCTTGTAAGAGTCTGGGACAACCGGAGATTTTACTTGTTTTGCTTAAACTCGGAAAGGATGATTTGACGGTAAGATTTCAAACGATTTCAAAAAAATTGAGGTTTGAACTCGGAGAGGGAGATATATCCATTTGAATTGTTATTTTTATAGCTGGATGGAACTAACTGATACCTTATCCATTTGGAAGAAATTTTAAATGATTATTGTGACACTAATTCCGCATGCAAGTGATTGTCATCCGATAAACTTCATAACTTAGTGAAATTACGTATATAACGAATATTCCACCGTTCAATGAATTAATGCCATAAAATTTCTTGAGATTTTTCTTTTTAGTGCGCAATAATCTTTTTTTTTTTTGGATAACCGGGGTGTCCGGGCCAGCTTACGCGCACCTCGACTAATCTCCGGGACCTGTGCCCCGTGCCCTCAGAAGTTTCCCAACACAGATCAGGGTAAGTCGCTGGCTTTTAACACCAGGGGGCATGGCCCCAAGGAAATGCATCTAGTGAGATTCGAACCTTGAACCTGAGAGGGAGCAAACCACTCAAGCCCAGAGCCTTTACCACTGAGACAACCCATTGTGGTTAGTGCGCAATAATCTTATTCCGAAGGATTTAAGTATCAAAATTCTCTCATTATTAGATAATATTAATGAAAATGTAATTAAATTTTAACGTGGCGCAGTATCTTTAATTACAAATTAATTTCATGTTTGGTATGACTTTTAGTAAAGGTCAAATAATATTTTTAATCCCAAAAGTTCTTTTTAATTTTTTTTTTTTGATGTTTGGTTGCATTTTAAATAGAGTTTTTGAAGATTAAAAAATTATTTTGACTCTACTAGCAAAAGCTCAAAATTTGGACTTTTGAGAGTAGAGTTTGAAATTTTTTTTTTTATTGGTTAAATTGTCTATAATATTCTCATTTAATTTAACAACATTATTTCATTTCTTTCATAACACAACTTAAAAAACCTTATTTAATAAAATAATTTCATAATTTTTAATAAAAACTCTCATTCACAACTAAATATTTAATTTTTTTAATCAAAAGTTTTACTTCTAAAAATTCTACTAATAAAAACTTTATTTAGAGAAATTTTATTTGAAAAATTATATCAAACAGATCTTAAAATAGAATTAGGAGAACAAAGAGTCGATCCTCTCTTCTGGATCGAAAATAAAATTCTGAATCACATGCAATTTTAATTTAAATTGAATATTAAAACTTCTAATAATTGAATATATGGTGACATTAATCTCAATCAAGAGATGAGACCATATTTCATTTATACACGACTTCTTTTCTTTGAGGTTGATGTTTTTGCTTTAACAAAGTTGTAACTTCAATCCTCTTCAAATCTTCAATAGTCTCCTCATACAAATCATTCAAAATCTTTCTATTAATTTTTTTAAAGCTACTTTATTGGGTTTTTGCTACTTAATAAGTTAATCCAAATATATTTAAAATTTAATTTAAAAAATCTCTATTTCTATATATATGTTTTTAATTAAAATATGTTTTATTATTTCATTGAATACTTAAATCCAACATCTATTTTTTACCTAACGCAATTGTTATGATTAATGCTAGCTTGTGACTTCTAAGCAATTTAGTGCCCCCATTTTTATTATTATTATTATTTAATTGTTTTCAAAAACATATGTTTTCCTTCGGGGTTTTTAACCTTAATTACTTTCAATCTTCCCTAAATATTTCCAAACAGAAAGTTAATTTTTTTGACATCAAAGTTAATATCAATACATATTATAGAATAAAATTGTAATTCTTAAAATATCAAATATTTTATAAAAAAATAAATTTATTCTAAATACGTACATGTGTAAAATTTGAATCTAAAACACAAACTAAATTAGAATCTCACACACAATTCTAGATCATTCAAATGTGATCAAGTGATTTTAGAATAATAACTATAACTTCAAGCTATCATCTAGAGTTCCAAACTCTAATTTTATATTCATATCTAACATTAACATTTTTTACCCAATCACAAGCATATTGTGTTTATGCTTCCAAAACATCTATACATAATTCATTAACATAAATTCAACTTCATGCTATATTATTATGTATCAAATACAAAAATATAGCTTATTAGAGAAGATCAAACTTACATAGTAAGCTTATTTTCAAGATCGAATTTTCTTCTCCTTGTTGAAATATTGTAGAGAATTTTCAAAGTTAATAAGCTTGACTCCAAGATCCAATCTTGATTACAATACTAGCAAGCTTGATTCCAAGATCTAATCTTAATTTCTCATTGTTGAAATGTTGTAGAGAACTTCCAAAACTTCTATAAACATTTCTTTTACTTAGGCTTATATTTCTAAATCTTGCTTATTTTAGCTTTCAAAAGCTTAACTTTCTTAAACTCAAGTTTAATTAAAAACTTGCCCATGCAAGTTTGCTTTTTAGAGCAAAACTTATGCAATTTTTATAAAAGTCTTAATCAACTTTTAGGTAGATTTAATCCAATTTGTCCACATATGTATAATTAGGTGTGACTAATCACATTTATTTACCACTTTGATTTAATCCAATTAAAACAAGATAAAGTTTAATAAATGGATTAGTTCAATGTCTATCACTTTGATTTAATCCAATTAAATCAAGCCGAATACACCTAAAATATCCTCCAATGGTAGAGATATTTATGAAATTACAACAAAGCTCTTGTGTGATTTTGAATTAATTCAATTAATCCAATTGGGTCAAAGTAAATAATTAATATTATCCAATAACACTTAATTATTTTAACTGATAATTATTATATCAAATTTTATTTATTATCAAACATTATCGGCTACCCAAGTGTTCAACGAGTACACTTCATATTTCTGAAGAAGGCTGCTTGGTACGGGCTCGAGGAGTTCTTCAGATTATTACAGTAGTGGGAGTTATTGTCATATGTCATTTAACCATTACTATAAATTTTCTCTATATAGTGGATTCAGGTGCTAGCATATATCCAGAGTGATTTTTCTCATTCAAGAGTTTTTCACTCTTTCAACAAATCTTGGTGTTGATTTTGTTGGTTGCTTGTCTACTTTCTGTCCTTTATTATTACATTTATTTTCATTGTAGCAATTGATTAGATTTAAGATATTTGGACTTAATCATAGAAACTCTATCCTATACTTATCTTAGATAGAGTTGTTTTATAATTCCACTGTTTACTGTTGTAAATTCTCTAAATATAGAGTTTGGATGGAGGAGGGTCATGTCCCTTGAGGAGTGCCTTATGGGAAAGACACTAATATGTAGGGACATGTCCTCTAAAATTGAAAGAACACTCCTTTAGGCTCCAAAGGGTTTAAGGAAGGGGTATAACCCTTGGGATGGTTACACCTCAAACCAAAGGGTGCCCTCAAAGGCACCCTTCCATGCCTATATAAGGGAGACTTATGTTCTTTCTTGAAGATCCAAAAATTCACAAGTCTTGAGTCACAACATTTTGTTTTGGAGTCAAGAGAGAGATTTCACCATTGTCCTAGTTCAAAGAGTGCCCATTCAACAAGAGGAATTCAAGTAATCATGGGAGGACGTTAGCCACAAAATCCGTAGAGCACCGATGCGAGGCTAATAAGTTATTAAGAACATAGACAACTCGACTTGGATTACAAATTTTCGTCATTTTCCAGGTTTTCTCTAAGTTTAGGGTTTATGTTTCAATATTGGCATGTTAGTGTAGATTTGATTTCATGGTTGTGTTCTGATTTTGATTTGTTTGATGCATGTTGATTTCGTTTAATGACACATATCAAACAACATTTACACCTAATCCCCCATTAATATATAGGATCAAAACTAACAAACTACGAATTTTCACACCTCATTTCCACCTAAATAAAAATGGGAACCAAGCATTTATATTTTACAAATATAGTTTGGAGCTAACGTCTTTGTGGGTACAACAGTTTTTTTTTTTTTTTTCTTTTTTGGTTAAAAATCTCAAATTTTTATTCAGACCCTCGAAGTTTCTTCTATCCAAGACCCAAACTTACGACGTATAATGAATAGAACACAGAAAATCAAAAATGAAAATCATGGGATTTTTCACACTTTCACCTTTTTTAAAGTTCTTTTAACTATTAATAGAACAAATCAATACTAAAATATTAAATGATATTCCTTTTCTCTCTTTTATTTATTTATTTATTTATTGGGAATATTTTCACTTTGATGTCTCCAGCATAATTTCAATAAACTAATGAAACCGTCAATGAGCAAACGGACCTCAATGGTTCTTGAATCCTCTAATTTCTTTAATTCCTTTATCATTTTTTTATTATTTTGAATAAACCAAAGTTATTTCTTTGATGCTTGATTGACTATTTAATAATAAACAAGTCATTCAATTCTTTTAAAAAATGTATATTATATAGCAAAAGAAGACCTAAGAATTATATCTTTACTTTCTTAGATTATGTGCAATTAATTAAACATCCAATAATTTGTATCAATTACTTAAAAGAATCAAAAAGAAAAAAAATTACCATAGTGCTCTAGGAACCTATGAAAACTATAGAAGCATCAATTAGATTATGTTGAATGGGATTTAAGTAATATTTATGAAAACATAATCAATCGAAAAGAATGTATGTAATAATGAGTATGACAAAAATCAACATAGATTTGTGACCTAAGTGGGGTAATTGATTTAAAATATTTGGTAATTTAATTTTTGCCGTTCACTTTCCCATCTTTTAAGTAAGTTTTATCTTTTTTAAAAAAGAATTGTTATCTTTTTAAGTAACTTAGGAGTTAGTCAGGCTCTAACTTTATTTTCTATTTAAAAATGTATATTATATAGCAATTATAATGTTTTATGTTTCTTTCAAAAAAAAAAATGTTTTCTTTAATATTAAAGAAGTATGTGATTGAGGATTTTAAGAGATCTTAATACATTTTTTTAAAAAAAAATTAATGGACAACATAGATTCATGACCTAAATTAGGGATGGTGAAATGGGTCGTAAATCGTATTCGTTTTAAATTATTAAATGAATTTTGTCAAATTTTAACTGGTCCATATTTGACCAATTTATTAATTGTGTCAAAATTTAAAACTAAAATTTGACACTTGTAAGAAATAGATTACATGAATCGATTCCTTTAGGCTCATTAGTAAAAAATATATACAATTTTGAAAGAATCAAAAACAAAGATGGAAATGAAGACAAATAAACATATTTGGTTGATTTTCTTCATAATCCACATATGATTGATTGTTTTATTATTGTTAACTAGAAAAATAATTGATTGATCAACCATTGTCAATCAATCCTTCTCAAATAATGCTTTAGTTCCCAATCATAAAGAGATGGGAAAGATTTAAGGAAATATGTGGGGATTGTATATGATCCTAATTTTTTCTTATCTTGTTACTTTTGTGTTTGAGTTCACTATTTATTTTGCTTTGCTTTAATTTGTCTAATTAATAGTCTTTTCTTCCTTAATCATTAGTTTAAATAAAATTAGGATTGATAAAATTTTGATACTTGACAAGAATACAAATCTTTGTGGGATCGTTATTTTCTATATTACATGTAGTCATGTACGATACATACGCTTGCGTGCTATATACAATCACTATCATCTGTACAGTTAGTTTTTTTTTTTTTTTTTTTTTTTTTTTTTTTTGTATTTGATTATTTACAGGCTGTTGTAAAAGTTTTATGTTCAATATGTATATTTTGTGATTTTATTTCTAAATATAAATATATATTCATCGACACTGTGTTAAGGTAGAGAGACTAGAATGGCCTAGTAATTTCTCTTGTACCTAAGTAGTTTTAGGTGTGAATCTGTATTTCTATTATTTAGAGGGAAACACATTATGCATAAATTGATTTATATTGTTAGGTTTTATCCTAACTAAGCTTGGTTATTATGATATCTTAACTTTATAATCGAGCTGAAATGATCGTATAATTACATTGTTGTAATATTATTAAATAATGAATCTTTTCCTAAAAAGAAAAAAAAAAGAAAAGAAAAAGAACAAGTGATTCTTATGACATTTCTTCCATATGAAAATGATGAGATTTTGAGATTTAAACCAAAAAAAAAATCGTGAATCTTACAAGTCACGTTGTTGTCATTAATTTTGCTCCCTTTTTTTTAAAAACTTTGTAGGAGCTAGAATCTTTTTTTCAAAGAAATTTCCTATCTAAGCATTAACTTGTAGGTCATGAAAAAAGCAATGGGGGTATATCCCATAAAGGTGTGCCACGAATATATCATGGAAAGAAAAATCACCGCATTTTTATTATGTCTATATTTGGTATTTCGATGAAAAAATATATAGTGAATAAATGTGTAGTTGATATATGGTGATAATTAATTTTGTCTTATGTTTACCATTTAATCATAAATTGGTATTTGAGCAATTAGATCTGACCAATTTTGACCACTTTGAGCAATTTTGACCGATCAATCGGTCGATTTCTCATTTTGAATTTCCTAAAAATTGTTTGATTTCATTTTTTAATCTATTTTTTCAATCTTTTTAAAGTTCTGATTGATGATTTTGTGTGAAAAATATAATCATTTTGTTAGAAATAATGAAAAAGAGTGAAAGCATATTTCTATTTAGGGGTGAGCAATGGTTCCGGGTCTACCCGGAACCGGTTGGAACCGGACCGGTTTTTCCGGTTTTGGAACCGGAACCGATTGTAATCGGGTAGGTTCCGGTTCCAAAAATGAAGGAACCGATTTTATCCGGGTAGGTTCCGGTTCCAAAATGATCGGAACCGGAACCGGACCATGAAACCGGTTTGCTGAAGCAACAGACGAGGTTCTGCATACAAAAGGAGAAAAAAAATGTCTATAGAACAAGAAAGATTATGGAAGTAATTCTGTAAAATGCCAACCTAATAATGCATCAGTTTGTATTTGATTCAACCTAATAACATTATTAATTATCATTCATTTGTTATATCGCTAACCAGGGTACATGTTTATAGCATCAAAAACATGAGTGAACATACTGCCTTGCCAATAAGATTAGAGATCATTATACATTTGTCCAACTGATGGTAAATTCAAGCTCAGATTGAAGGAAACAGAAGATACATTACAATACAGAGAGAATAAAATTTCATTTTTTCGTTCTTGAACTTCCGCACTCCGATTTGGTCCCCGTTTTTTCCTACGGACTCGTATTTGGAATGTAGTTTTCATTAAAATATTTTAAAATAGGGTAATTCGGAATCGGACCGGAACCAGATTGGAACCGAATAATAGGGTACCCTGTTTAATTGGGTAGGTTCCGGTTCCACTTAGTGCGGAACCGAATTTTTCCGGGTAGGTTCCGGTTCCATGCGGAACCGGAACCGAAACCGATTTTGCTCACCCCTATTTCTATTGGTAGATATGATATTAATGTTAGTTGTTAGTAGATATGCAATTAATATTGGTAGATATGAAATTAATGTTAGTTGTTAGTTAATATGTCATTAATATTGATTCTTTTGTAATGCCTATATAAATGACAATTGTAATTCATATTGAAATCAAGAAAACTAGTATATTTTTCTTCATCTCTCCTATTTCGATTTCTAACATGGTATCAGACGTATGAGTTCCGATCTCTAGATATTTTCTTGTCCCTGTATCCAAATATGTCTTATCTCCCCTTCTAAACACCCTTATTCTTGTGTCCAAACACCCAATTCCCAATTTCCAAACCCTAGTTCTCACCCTCAAACTCTAGCCACCACAACCACCTTTCGTCGCCACCTCTTCCAGCTGCTCCGACCACCACTCACGGCACCAACATCATCCTCATCGTCCGGTGACCTATCCAGTAATCTTCCAATGGACAAATCTGAACTCATTCCTACCATCCTCAATGGTCCGAACTACCGTCTCTGTGTTCTAGGAATGCGTAGTTTTCTCAAAGGTCGAAAGTTATGGCGCTATGTTACTGGCGATGTTAAACCTCCCCAACAGAAACCTAGTGAGCCTGATGACAAGTTTTTTGATCATCTCAAGGATTGGGACAATAAGAATCACTAGATCCTGACTTGGTTTCGGAATATCTCGATTCCTTCCATTCACCACTAGTTTGGACGCTATGAAACTGCCAAAGAGGTATGAGATCTGTTTGCCACGAGGTACATTACTTCTGCTCTCTCTAACCAGTATTAGTTTTGGGAATAGTTACATAACTTGAAACAAGGGTGCGGTCAGTCTATTACTAATTTTTTTTGCTACAATGGAATCTGTTTGGGACCAACTTGCTCTCTCCGAACCATCAATGGATTGTGATGTTGATGCAGCTAAATATACCGCTCACCATGATAGTATGAGGTTAATTCAGTTTCTTATAGCCCTTACTGATGATTTTGAATCTTGCAGAGCCTATTTATTACATCAATCTCATCTGGTTATATTGGAAGCTGTTGTCTCTCGGTTATTGTCTGATGAAACTCACCTCGGCTTACTTAAGCCATCTCGCGATGATGATGTACTTACCGCCGCGGGTAAACATTCCTCAAAAGGTGGAAGCAAATTCTTTCGTACCTACAACAAATCTGGTCATACTCTGAATGAATGCAGTATTGCTGAATGTCACAAATGCAAGAAAAGAGGCCATATTGCCTCTCAATGTCCCACTATGGTGGATTATCGCTACTACAAGCCGTCTGGCCATTCCATTGAGCAGTGCCCCACTCGTCCCCCAAGACTTGGTCAGCCCTCCAAGATAGAAATTCCAATTGATGTTGCTACCTCTGAGGTCACCGCCTCTCATAAATCCACAGGTAACTTAGAAACACTTTTTAGACAGATACTTTCCACACCTCTCTGTACTTCTATTGCCTTATCTGCCACTTCAGGTAATTCTCATTGGAACTTTGATTCTGGTTGTTGCAACTACATGACTTCTCAATCTCCTTTATTTTCCTCCATCTATCCCACCACGACTGTCTCTTCGATTTTTACTGCAGATGACTCACAAATATATGTAAGCTAGTCTGGACAAATCTCTACCTCTGCCTTTACATTACCTAACACATTTCTTATTATGAAACTTACTTTCAATCTTATATCTATTGGTCAACTATATAAACTTGGGTTCCAACTAATATTTTCTTCCACTGGTTTTCGTGTGAAGGTTCCGCAGACGGGACATATTCTTGGGACAGGCCGTAGAGTTGGACGTCTATTTGAGCTTACCTTTATGCATCTTCCTTCCAATCGCGTCTCCCAATTATGTGCGACATCTACACCATCCTCTCTTCAGTTATGGCATCTACGCATTGGTCACACCTCTTTAAGTAAGCTTCGTCCTTTGATTTCTAATGGGTCCTTAGGTTCTGTTACTGCACAGTCTTTTTTACATTGTGTCTCATGTCAACTTGGCAAACAACCAGCTTTATCTTTTAATAATAATAATAATACTTTTGTCGCTCTTTTTGACTTAATTCACTCTGACATATGGGGACCTTCTCCTACACCCACTATGAGAATTTATGATTATTCTCGATTTACTTGGATCTTTCTCATGAAACAACGATATGAACTACCTCAGATTTTCATTGATTTTGTGTCTATGGTCAAAATATAATTTTCCAAAACCATCAAATATTGCGAACTGATAATGCCAAAGAATATCTTGACTTTACACTTCAAATATTTTTGAAAGAACAAGGTACCATATTCCAAAGATCTTGCCCATACACCTCTCAACAAAATAGGCTAGCAGAACGCAAACGTCGTCATATTCTGAATTTCGTTCGATCCATGCTTATATCATCTTCATGTCCAGAACGTTTTTGGGGTGAAGCCGCTCTCACCGTAGTATATGTTATTAATCATATACATTCTTCAGTCACTAAACATCACATGTCTCCCTATGAGTTTCTATATGGTATTTCTCCCTCATATGATCTTCTTAAAGTTTTGGGAGTGTTTCTTTTGTCATTCTTCCTTCTACCAAGCACCACAAGTTAGAATCTCATGCTCGAATTTGTTGTTTGTTAGGTTATGGAATGATCATAAATGGTATCGTTGTTGGGATCCTATATCATAAAAACTTCGCATCTCACGTCATGTTGTCTTCTGGGAGCACATTATATTATATTCCCTCTCCGATTTCAAAGTGTCTTTTGACCACCCTCCACTTTTCACTGATCTCTCTATTGAGTTGTTTCCACATATTCATGATGCAGGTACCTCCAGTGAGCCTACAGACGTCTAACCCTCATTGCTACCTGTCCCTGATGATACTACTTCTGCAGATACTGTCTCTAACATCTTTTCGATTGAAAACTCCCATGATATTGATATTTTCTCTTCCCGTTATCCTCCTCGAGTAAGACACCCTCCTACTTATCTTCAAAATTATCATTACTTTTCCACTATTTTTTCTTTGCATGTACCTTAGTTCTATAGTGAGGCATCCTCTGATCCTCATTGGCAGCAATCTATGCAAGATGAATTACATGCTTTGGAAAAACTGGTACTTGGGACCTAGTTGATATTTCTCCCGGTAAAACTCCAGTAGGATGCAAATGGATATACAAAATAAAAACACATTCATATGGCTCTATTGAGCATTATAAAGCACGTCTTGTTGCTAAAGGCTTCACTCGGTAATATGGGGTTGATTATGAGGGGAAATTTGCTCCGGTTGCTCGTTTGACCTCAGTACGTAGCCTACTTGCCAATACTGCTGCTTGACAATGGAGTTTGTTTCAGATGGATATCAAGAATTCTTTTCTCAATGGTGATCTAGCTGAAGAAGTTTACATGAAACCCTCTCATGGTCTTAATCATCCACCACACATAGTATGCCGCCTACGCCGCACCCTATATGGTCTAAAATAAGCTCCCCGTGCATGGTTTTCCAAGTCCAGTACGACTATTTGTCAGCTTGGGTTCACCTCCAGTCCATATGGCTCTGTCATATTCCTTCGCAAATATGGTACATACATCGTGATGCTACTTCTTTGTGTTGATGACATGATTATTATTGGGGATGATGATACATGGATTATGGATCTTAAACAGTCTCTTAGTCATCAATTTGAAATGAAAGATCTTGGTTCTCTGAGTTACTTATTGGGCCTTGAAGTTATTTCCTCTGATGATGGCTATCATCTCTCTCAAGCTAAGTATGCTTCTGATCTTATTTCTCGAGCCAGCCTTACAGATAGCAAGACAGTTCCAACTCATATCGAGTATAATACTTAACTTACACCTATGAATGACCCTCCTCTTGAAGATCCTACTCTCTACACATAATTAGTTGGTATTCTCATTTATCTCACTGTCACTCGACCAAACATTTCCTATGTTGTTCATATTGTAGGTCAGTTCATGGCTGATCTCTTCATTATACTGTGTGCTTCGCATCATTCGCTATGTTTAAGGCACTCTCTTTTGTGGTCTCCATTTCTCTGTTAATTCTTCATTTGTTCTCCGAGCTTAATCTGATGCAGATTAGGCAGGTGACCTTACTAATCGTCGATCAACTACTGGTTATTGTATTTTTATGGATGACTCGCTTATTTTATGGTGTAGTAAGAAATAAACATTGACTGCTCGTTCTAGTACTGAGGCTGAATATCAAGCTCTTGCTGCTATTACTACCGAGCTTCTATGGCTACATTGGCTCCTCAAAGATATGAGAGTGCCTCAACCGCCCCTTACTACTATTTACTGTGACAATCAAAACGCTATTCAAATAGCGCATAATGATGTATTCCATGAACGTACCAACACATTGAGATTGATTGTCATTTAATTCGTCAACATATTGCTCGCGGTACTCTTCGGTTGGTGTATCTACGCTCCGATGATCAAATAACTGATATCTTCACCAAGTCTTTTCTCACTGGCCGTTACACAACCCTCGTTGCCAAACTCAATCTGGTTTCCTCACTACCATCTTGAGTTTGAGGGGGATATTGGTAGATATGATATTAATGTTAGTTGTTAGTTGATATGTAATTAATATTGGTAGATATGATATTAATGATAGTTGTTAGTTGATATGTAATTAATATTGATTTTTTTGTAATGCCTATATAAAATGTAATTTGTAATTCATATTACAATTAAGAAAACTAGTATATTTTTCTTCATCTCTCCTATTTCGATTTTTAAAAGTTTCGATTTAAAAGAATAATTATCAAAATAATAACACCAGCATTCTCAATTTATTATATTTCTTAAATAAGATAATTTTTTCAAATTGTATCAAAATAATTTTTAGATTATTTAGATTTTTTCATCATAAAAGAATTATTTAATAATTTTTAGATTATCTTGAAAGATGAGTTTTACATTTTTATTTTCAATCATATGAAATATTAATTTTACCATTCCCGATTAATTTTCAATTAATCCTCAATTATTTTCGATTAATTATAAATTATTCTTATAATAATTTACTATTAATTTTCCATTAAAGTGTACATATCATATCATGTGATTGAACGTTTTTTGAGTTTATATAGTGATGTGGGTACAAAGTCACACCTAAAATTATTAAAGGAAATTTATGATAAAACAAATGTTAGTGGTCCCTTACCTTAAAAGCAGCCTATCATCTTCAGTAACCACACACGTCCCAATAATAGAAGAAACACATGTACTTTTCAATGAGCATTCTCTTCATTGCCCATTTTTCCTGCACTTATATAAACCCTCTTCCATGGCCATTATTGTACTTAGCATTTCAAGGTATCTTTGTGTGTGATCTAATTAATTAATAATTAATTAATTAGCTTCACAATGCAATTGCCATTAATGGACACAAAGAAGCCTTACTTGTTTGTGATTCTTATACAAGCAATCTATTCTGTAATGTTCTTGCTCTCTAAAGCTGCCTTCAATGGTGGTATGAACAATTTTGTGTTCATCTTCTACAGGCAGGCCTTTGCAACTCTCTTCTTAGCTCCTATTTCCTTGGCTTTTGAATGGTAATTAATCATTTAATTTTTTGTTATTTTTTTTTTTGCTTTTTGATTAATTATTTTTCTTCTTCTTCTTCTTTCATCATAATGATAATAATTTTTTTTTTTTGATATTATAGGAAAAATGCACCTCCCCTTTCATTTATCACCTTCTGCAAGATTTTTTTCCTCTCTTTATTTGGGTATGTAATGAGTTCTATTTCCAAAATTAATTAGTATTTATAGATTTTTTTTTTGAGGCATATATTTATATTTATATTTTTAATTTCAGGATAACTTTCAGCTTGGACTTGTATGGTATTGCTTTGATTTATACTTCAGCAAGTTTGGCTGCTGCCACTACAAATTGCCTTCCTGTTATTACTTTCTTCCTTGCAGTTTTGCTCAGGTAATTTATTTTAATTACAAAGCTGCTTTAATTTTTTTTCATCTACTCTATGTATTGCTTGTAACAAACAAATTTAGATATGCTTAATCAAACAAACTAAGACAAATATGATATTTATATTTTTTATCATTTGAGTCATTTTAAAGTAAATAAATGTGTGTACTTTTTAAAATACAAACTTAATAACAAATTTACAAAGCTTTCACATTTTCATAATCAATGATAAATTTTATTATTAGTTAATCAAGAAAAAGTTAATACACAAATTAGAAAAATATATTATAAAAGATGTAATGTATGGAGAACATCCAAGACTCCTCAAATGTCTTTTGTCATTTCATGGACTACTATGTCTTTTTGAGATTTTATGCGAGTTCTTAAAATAAGAAATATAGTGATAAAATATTAAAAAAAAATTAAAATTATATTATACACTTTAAAATTAATTTTTTTTTTAAAAAAAATTAATTTTAAATCATAATTTTACACTAAATTTTAGAATCTAACCAAGCGCTTACCTAAACTTTGCCTAACCTTAGCGTGAAGCAAAAGGTAAAGGAAGTTCATGTGCAACTTGTTTATGTTTTGGGTAGAGATACTTTTACGAGGAAAGATGATAAAATAAAAGGAAGATTTAAAAAAGGGACAAATTTTTAAGCATTTGTTTGTTGCGAATTGATTAATTGAGTTGATAAGGACAAGCTAGATTGATTCCTTGTCTTCGAGGGACGCAACCCAGTAATTTGAATTTGAGATTTTTTTTTTTAAGGTCTTAGGTTCAAGTCTTGGGTAACATCCTTGTAAGAGGATGAGACAGCACTGGTTTACCCCACGTATTTATACCGAGGTTCAATAACCTTGATATGGATGACGTGGGATTTCCCTGATATTTCAAAAAAAATATTGATTCCTCAGGGAAAGTGAAGAAGGATTTTTAAAAGAAAAGGTTAAGCTTTGACCAATTATAATCAATTGAGAAAAATTATGGGGCAACTATATAATAAAACAATTTTTGATTAATTAAAAGCATACAATTAATTTGGAAACTTGTATAAGTGAATTATTCTTAAACTCTAATCATTAAAACAATTATTTTAGGGGACATTTTTAATAATATTTTAGTAATATTCCTACTTCAAATAATTGTACATTAATTTCAATCTCTCTCCAAAATATACTCTTTCCTCAGTAAAAAAAAATACATGGAGGGTTTCTTTCTATTTTTAGTTATAATTTACAATTTTACTAAATGACAAGCTAAGGGTCCCCAGGGTGATTCGTATCCACTAACAAAGCCAAAACATGGGAGCAGTTAAGAAAAGTCCCAAGTATAACTTTTGTCTTGTTGCAAAAACTTGTACCACTTCTATGACTTGTGTAGCATACAAGAGTGTTTTTTTTTTTTTTTTTTTTAGAATCGTTGGAATCCCATCGTTAAATTATCTTTATCGGATTTTAACGAAATAGGTAAAATTTTCGACTATCTCTCAACAAATACATTATCTGGATTCGAACGCAAGACCTCAATATCAGATCTTGAAACCTACACCACCAAACCACGGTAATTGGAACGTCAGATTCAGTACATACTATTAACTAACATGATAACAGCACAATTTAGTGTCACCATAAAATACTGACACGGTTTGACATTTGTGATTACTTACACCTAAGCGTCAGAACATACTTCTTACAACGGGTCCTAGAAATACATTCTGTGCTATAACAAAATTAATTGATCAGGCCATGTAATTTCTGTATAATTTTTCTGCGGAAAATTATCAATTGTATATTTATTATTTGACACATTATAAAACATAAATAAATTTTAGAGCTTTTTTCACGGGTGCATGTAAATATTGAAAAGTGTAATAAATATTCATTTATCATGTAACAAATATATACTCAATGTTGATACACTTTATAATCTTTGATGAACCGATAAAAAAGACTCTAAAATTTATATATTTTTAATAATATGACAAACATTACATATACGATTGATAATTCTCTTTTGATTTTTGACACTATCTTACATAAGGAAAATTTGTATTATAGGATGGAGGTTTTGAAGTTGAAGACAATCCCTGGTGTGGCAAAGTTAGTTGGTATATTAATTTGCATGGGTGGTGCAGTGACTCTTGCCTTTTACAATGGGCCGCAGCTGAGACTTTTATGCCACCATCACATTTTTGGTCACCATAGCAACCAACAAATTCATGGTCCCGTTTCTTCAGGCAAAACTTGGATCAAGGGTTGCTTTATCATGCTCTCTTCCAATACATTTTTTGGTTTGTGGATTGTATTGCAGGTACCCTCTAGAGACTTATTTTTCGTAATATTGATATACATACATAAAGTTTTCCCGAAAGTTTTCCCACCTCCTCACTGTATCTACAGTGAACTACAGTAACTCACTGTAGCTACAGTGAGAGGAGTGAAAAAATTTTATGTAAAATTTTATCATTTTTGTTAATATTATTGTTGTGCCCTTAGCCCTAAGCCCTTACCTAATAGTAGTGTTTATTAATTAATGCAGGGTTTAGTTCTGAGAAGCTACCCATCGATGCTTCTCTTTACAACGTTCCAATGCTTTCTGAGCACAATTCAATCGTTTGTAATTGCCATTGCTGTGGAGAGAGACCCTCATGAATGGATGTTAGGCTGGAATGTCAGGCTCCTCGCTGTCGCCTATTGTGTATCGATCTCCCTCTCTAATTTCTCGAATTTAAATCCAGTGTTGAGCTGAGCTGAACCGTGTTGAGTAATTATAATTTATAAAAAAAACTCAATTCAGCTCAACACTAAATCTAAATCTCGTTTTAAAATTACTAACTTAATAAAATTTGAACTTAAAATGACAGGGAATTGTTGTGACTGGCCTTACATACTATTTACAAGCATGGGTTATTGAGAAAAAGGGGCCAGTGTTTTTAGCCATGTCTACTCCTCTAGCATTGATCTTTACAACGATTGCTTCTGTTTTCCTCTTATGTGAGATTGTCACATTAGGAAGGTAATTTTTGACATACGGATATCTGTATATTAGAAAATTTAAATTTAACGCTATATAGATAATGACTAATTAAATTTTAAAACATGCAGATGTATGAACTTATGTTTACTTTTACGTCATTATTATTTTACCCCGATTTAATGATCTATGATTTCTTTCTTGCTGTTTTAATAAAATTGTAGGATTTTGGGTGGGATCTTGTTGATTGGAGGGCTTTATGCTGTGTTATGGGGGAAGAACAAAGAGCAAAGGATGGTTGAAAATAGTTGCTTGCCAACTCAAGTTGATCAGAAAGTAATGAACTCTGATCAGATCAAAGTAGTGACAATCAAGAGTCCTCCATCAATTTTGCTCTAATATATATATATATATATATATATATATATATATATATATAAATACAAAATATTTTATGGCCTATGGGATGGGCAATCAAGTTCACCATTTCTTCTTTATTGTGCGGCCAACTTTTTTTTTTTTTTTTTTTTTGGGGGTTAATTTAAAAGTGAGGGAGAATTGATATATGAAGAAAAGAAAGGATTGGAAATTAGGGGAGATAAATATATTAGTGTGAAATATTGTAGCATGAACCTCTTGGGGGTTAGCAATGATTAAGCTTATGATCAAGTTTTGGCACTTTATCTTTAAGATCACAGATTCAAGTTTGGGATAATATTCTTATAAAGTTTGGGATAACATCGGTTTATCCACACATCCATATGAATGACGTGGGATTTTCCCGGTATTCCAAAAAAAATATATATTTATTGTTAAATTATCGATGATTTAAATTATTGTTAAGGACAATTTGTAATAAACAAATATATAATATTTTTTAAACATTCATTAGGCATGTACCCATTCAACTGTCTTACCTTCAAACCTTCAAACTTTTCTTTCTAGCAATTTAAACTAATAATATTTACCATGAGGACAAATTAATTTGGTTGTGGTTTCTATATAATACCTATCAAAAAATCCAAGCTATTGAAACCTGACTAGAAATATCACTACAAGAATTAGATCATTTAGCGTCGAATTGTTTCGACGCCATAAGTTAAGATTTCGACGCAAATGATATTTAGCGTCGAAAAAATTAGACGCAAAAAATGGACGATAAAATGTCGATGAAAATCACTTTTAGCGTCGAAATAATTAACTGCGACGCTAAAAAATAGTATTCTGCGTCCAATTTATTTCGACGCTAAAGTAAATTGTTCGACGCTATATTGTATATTTGGCGACGAAATATATTAACGCAAAAATTCAAACTTTTAGCGTCGAAAGGTGTCGACGCTAAAGTATATTAAAAAAGTATTATATGTAAGCTTACAGCGACCATTTTTGTTACTATTAGCGTCGAAAAATTTCGACGCTAAAAGTGACTTTGAGCGTCGAAACTTGTCGACGCTAACGTATATTAAAAAAGAATTATATGTACGCTTACAGCGGCCATTTTGTATACTATTAGCGTCGAAATATTCGACGCTAAAAGTAAAAAATTTATTTTTTAAAAAATTAGTAATTTACTTATTTTTTGGTCTAAAATATTTAATTTAGTTGAAAAAAATGTAATTAATGACGAAATATTATATTGAAATTTGTTTTAGAAAAAAGAAATATTATATTAAATCTATTTTTTCAAAATGTTTATACAAAACCAAATATAAAATTAATTGATACTGTGATGGGGGGACGCTCGAGCCCGATGCACCATGACTCATTGAGGCCTCGAACATCTGACGGAAAGCCAGCAGTTGCTGTTCCAACTGCTCCATCTTCTTCTCGTGGTCCACCATCTTCTTCTCGTGGTCCACCGTGACCTGTTGTAGCTTCTCCTTAGTCTGCTGCAAGCTCGTCTCGGGTGCTGGCTAGGTCGTCTTTGGTGGTGACTAACTCGTCTCGAAGAGAGACATTGTCCGAATTACCACTATTACGTGCAGATGACGTTGGCTTCTTACGAGTGCCAAGACCAACGTTGTAAGCTGTCTGATTCTTGAAAACCAATTGCGACAGCTGCTCATCTGGTATGGGGTCGGACCCTGTCTCCTGAGTTTGATGTTGGAGTTCCATCATTTCGTTCTGTTTCAAAAAAAAGTTAATATTAGAATTTGAGCAAAAAAATTAACATATATAATATTAATTATTTTATTTTAAAAACTGAAACTTACATATCAACGTTCGGCTTCTTCATTTATCCATCTGTTCCTCTCATTGTAATGCGTCACACGGAAAAAATCTGGAAATGATTGCACCTCACATGTGCTACTCTGTTACAAACATAAAATAAATTCAATATTATTCCAGATTAGTAAAAACAATTAACTGTTAAATTTTACGTTATGATATATTTACCTTAGCATGTTCGGCATGATGTTGGATAAATGGCTTCGAACCTCCACGGTGGTTAAAACGCAAGTGACTTCGATTTTCCGCATTTGCGTGACATTTATCCTGTATTTACCAACACTGTAAGTACCGAAAACAAAGACAATTATAAATTTCTGTTTATTTCAAAATTTACCTCGTGTTTTTTGCTAGACCAAAGCTCACATAAGAATGTCCAATCTTGTTCCTCTATAAAATCAGGCTTGTGTTGTGGAGCATTTGAAGGTCCATGTTCGTCGAATATTGGTTTCAGGACTTTTGTTCTATAATCTTTATAACGTTTCCCCATGTGCTAGTCAATATATTGTTGGACATTCACTTGGGTCAGATCGAAGTCGAACCATTCCTACATGAAAATTCGAGTAAAAATAAGTATAAAATAAAAATGTTAAATAACAAACAATATCGAAAACTTACAAGTAGCGAAGGGAATAGCTGGTTCATTTTCATCTCCCACGGTATCTTTCTCCAAGATACGTAGTTTTGGGGAGCTTATCGAGCTGTAGCTCCTATGGCTGTATTAAACGCTGAATTATGTTGTCCGACTTGAGTGTGTCCATCATCTGATATCTCTATCCGGATACGGCCGTGAGCCTTAACGTACTTAGCCAACCCCAGGCCACGGGTGCGTCCTCGACCCTTCACGCATTATGTTGTCCGACGATACGTTTTTAGCGTCGAAACCGTTTTTTCGACGCTAAATATAAAAAAATTAGCGTCGAATTTAATTTAGACGCGAAAGAATCAAGGATTTGTCGGTGGAAACTTCATAAACCTTTAGCGACGATATATGTTCGACGCTAAAAGTATATTTTTGGTGTCGAATATTCAAAGTCGACGCTAATTGTTGCCGTTTTTAGCGTCGAAACCGTTTTTTCGACGCTAAATATCAAAAAGTTAGCGTCAAATTTAACTTAGACGCGAAAGAATCAAGGATTTGTCGGTGGAAACTTCATCGACGCTAAAAGTATATTTTTGGCGTCGACTCCGTTTTTTGACGCTAAAAGTGTAATATTTGGCACCAAAAATTATTGCAATAATAGAATTATTCAGCGTCGAATATTATTCGACGCTAAAGTACTGATTTTAGCGTCGAAAAAAGTTATCGACGCTAAAACATTAATATTCTGCGTCGAAATTTTATTCAGTCGCTAAAAATATGACATATAGCGTCGAATATCATTTTCGACGCTAAAACTCACTTTTAGCGTCGAATACTGTTTCGACGCTAAATATTTGGACGCTAAAATGCATAATTCTTGTAGTGTATGCACAGAAAAAAATAATTAGCCTTAATACCCCACTGTCAAACAAAATTTGCTAAGCCAGAGGATTGATATATAGCTGTGTATCTGATTGATCCTCAGCATAAACGATAGCCGCAATACCGAAAATTCAAAGAAATGACAAGACAAATCGCTGAAACATTTCCATTACTGTAAAATTTATTCTTTTCCTCAGTGGAGAATTAATATAATCTAATAATTTACGTTGCATTTTAAAATTTTGATATTTTACGTTGTGAATTTTTTGTTTTATAATCTATTTCCTAATCAAATAGATTTGATCATAAAATGAGTCTTTTATTATTGTCCCAATGAGCGTGGTTTAGTAGTGTAAAGTTAAAAATCTCACATTGGAGTCCTGAGTTCGAATCTAGAGAGTGCGTTTCTTGTAAGAGTCTGGGACAACCGGAGGTTTTACCTAATCCGCTTAAGCTCGGAAGAAGTTGGTTCCAACGATTCCATAAAAAAAAGTCTTTTATTATTTTTTTTGGAGTATACTCAATATTTTAATGAGTTTGGACAGTAACAGTGTGTTTGGTTGGGGGGTTTTGGAGGGGAGGGAATGAAATGAGAGGGGAGATGTTATTTTAAATTATATTTGTTTGGTTCAATTTTTTTAAGGGGAGGGAATGTGAGCAAAATCCCTCCTAAGCCAATTTTAGCTTCCCTCCAAAAGTGTGGGGTTTTGGAGGGGAGAGAAAGTGATCAATTAAAATTTTAAATACATTGACTAAATTATCCCTATTTATATATTAAAATTCATAATTGTCCTAATTACAAATCTCTCATATATTTGTTTCACCATTCAAACCTAACTACTGATTTGATGCTTGTTTTAATTTTATTTTTAATAACACTTATTTAGAGCTTTTAATTTTAATTTTATTCTTTGTTTAATTCAAAGATAATATAAGCATATATTGTTTTAATTTTATTTATAAAATGCTACAAGGATAAAATAGTAAATTAGTTTTAAAATCCCTCATCTCTCTTCTTGAACCAAACATATATATAATTAAAAATATTTCTCTCCTTTCTCCTCCCCTCACCTCATTTGAACCAAACATATATAGAATTAAAATATATTCCCTTCCATCCCCTCCCCTCCCCTCCCCTCCCATTCGTTGAACCAAACAGACCCTAAGAAAAGATCATTAATGTAATTTTTTTAATTGAGAGCTTTTTAGTATATTTAAAAGTGTACAAAGTAAATATCCAAAATTTAAATTTAGCAAACATGTGTAATAGAGTATCCAAAGAATTTTTAAGAGTATAAATAGCCTCATCCCTCTAATAATTATGTTATTATTTTCTTTTCTTTTCATTAACATTATCTCTTTTGTATAAATCCTTAACTAAAAGAAGTGTGATGTAGTGTGCATTTTATTTCTTCTGGATATTTCTCACTAGTTATTTTAAGGTTGTTTTGTTGGCGGGATGTATTATTTCTCACTTTTAACATGTATAATTCAAGGAAAACATGCAAATCATAAATCAAACAAAAAAACTCAAAGTTTTAGGAAAAATCTGTGAAATATTTTGTAGAAGATGAAAAATCTCAAACCAAATTGAGAAATCTCTATCCTTGATAACTTATTAGCCTCGCCTCGGTGCACTTACGAATTTTTTGACTAACGTTCTTCTGAGATATTTGGTTACTTTTTGACTAAGAGACATTTCTTGACCGGGTAATTTTCGATGTCGACAGAGGGTAGTGGGTCGGACATTTTCTGATGGCCAGGACCCTAGAACATGCACCACGGAGAGTTAACATCCATTAAAAATGGTCATACAAGCACTGTGGTAGGAAATGTATCATATCGCATCCAATCAAAATAGAGTTATTTGATTTATTTTTGTCCAAAATAATTTAAAATCATATAACCAATATAAGGAAAACAGAAAGTAAAAAAAAGTATCATTAGAACATAAGTCAAAAGTATTGTAAAACATTAATATCAGTAAAAACATAAAATAAAGTATCCACAATATATCTTAGAGTAGATCTTTGTGATCAAAAATAATTTCAAAATCCATGTATCACAAAACCGTAACAGTCCAAGAACTCACTGGACGAAAGGAAAATCAGATGTCCAATATCTGAATCGCGCGCACTGACTGGACATTATCCAAAATAGGACCATGTCGACAGATTGTAACAGAACGGTCGTAATCAGGTGGGCAGAGCCTAATAAAAATGAAGAATTCACGTTATGGCAAAATCATCTTGTATCAAAAATGGAGTCAAAACCTTTTTATTTTTTTGAAAAACTTTTCAAGCTGACATACAAATCACATATTTAAAAAGACAAACAACACATATCAAAACCATCAAATATTAACTAATGACTCATACATCGAGAAACATTATTATTACATTACACATCAATAACATAATTCTACTTAATATATATACCCATAACACAAGATTTGTCCATACTAATACTAAACCACCCAAACTCGTAGCTATAACCATCACAAACCCCTGCTCAACTTAAACTATACATATTTCTATGTAGATACATATACATATACACATATATCTGCTATGGAATAATCATGCAGACAATTAACTATACATCAAGTATTTACCGTATGGAATACTTACCTGGCCATATGAACATTCCTGACCCTAGTCAAATCTGTCAAAATAAACGAAAATAAGCAGTTAGAACCGGTGTTAGGCGTAATTCCTTACTCAACTATACAAATTTACGGATCTTCATGGATCAACAAGATCAAATCCGATTTCAACAATTTCAGTTCCGTTACTCTAAGAACATCTTATACTATAAATCCAAAACAATAGAATAAATTTTTCGATACAAAACCAGAAAAATCCTCAGAAAAGTCTGAAATCGTTACAAACGGATCCGGAATCTTTCGGATCTATCTTGTTTCCCCCAGAATGAGTCATATACATTTAATATATTATAACATATCATAATAGGACCATCACATAACTGAAATTCTTGAATTACGTATTTTTGGAAAATCTTCCACAAAAATTTCTAATAACGATACGGAAGGATCCTGAGCCCTCTGAAATTTTTCAAAACCATCTACACGTCATCATAACATCATAATTAACTCATATTTATCATTACATTCATCAAAACACAAAGACGCGTGAAATACGGTATACCATATTGATCCAATTTATTCTGATTTCACTCGGATTCTACCAATGACACAAATTCAGTACATTCTAACCTATCCAATTTAATACAAGTCAATACATAATTCTACGACACTACTGAAAGCAACCAAATACAAAACGAGAAACTTGAAAAATAGCAAATTTTACTGAGATGTCTTACCGAGATTCCGAGGGCATATATGCACTCCCAACGCTCCAATGAACGGGTAGGAATTGATGGAATTTGAGTGTTACTATTCACCATCAATTATTTCCTCGATTTATGTGCAACAAAGCACAGATCGGAGAAACTGTTACCACCATCTTGTAGTACTCTATGAGGATTTCGATTTGATGGGTGGCTCGACACGTGGATTGAAGTGAGGAGCCATGATCGAGGAAAAAAGCCTTGAGCATTACTTTATTCACGCCATTTTCCGGACACTTTGATCCATCGTCGGCCACCAGCCACGCACGATGGCCGGGCGCAACATCTGGCACCGTCGCGCTAGCGAGTAGTGGTCGAAATGTGACTAGCAACCACTGCCTCTCTTACTCGCGCATGGGTATTGTTGGGGTTTTGGGCGATGGGCGCAGCGGAAGCGCAGTTCGGGAGAAATCGTATTTTAAAATTTTTTCAAAATACCGAATAAATTATTTAATATCTAATATGAATAATTTATTCATATTTCACCTAAACCTATTTATTCAATATCAAATATCAACATAAATAAAGTTGAAAAGTCGCGAAACTTTTACGAAAACCGATTTTCCGTAAAATGGCCTAAAACGTATTTTTTACCGAACCGACCACTCAACACTTATGGGGACTGCCCATTAGTGTCAGGGTAGTTAATGGGCTGCCTGAACAGTGACGAACTCACTGTTTGGACAGCCGTCACCCGGTAACGCCATTTTTGGCCGTTTTCGCTTGTTTCAACTCAAAAATACTTTCCGGAAATTGTTCCAACTCCCAAAACACATCTATTACATTCATATGACATCAAAATCATCACATAATTTCCAGTTTGGGAAGATCTGATCCAGAACCAAAAATTACCATTTTTCATGCATTAAATCCAAAATTTCAAGATTAAATCAATTAATCAAAACACCAATTAAAGTCACCACATATGAACAACCCAAGAATAATTCTAGGTGTCACAAGAGAGGTCATAACACTCTAGAATAGCAACTCATCAACAATTGATTAAATTGGAAACTAATTACACTAATTACTTCCAATTTCATCATCCACAACCAAACGCCCAAATTTTCGCAAATAAAGGAACCCTAGAACTATTCCAAGAATTCAAGAAAATAAAAAAAAAAATTTCAAGCTTGGGTTGTAGAAGATTACCTTTTAATCTCTTGATTCCAAGTTTTTTTTCTTGAATTTTTCCTTTGTTTTTAACTTGAATCATCAAGGAACAATGAAATCCATTTTTCATGTTTTTCATTTGAGGTTCTCGGCAATTGTAGAAGACAACAAGAGAGAGAAAACAATTTTCATTTTAAAAACCCCTTGGCCGAAAATTGAAGGGTATTATTATCCTTTTGATAAATAAATCAAATCAAATATTAATCAACTTTATGTAAACCAATCAAATTGGCACACATAAAAAACAATTAATACATGCCATTTGGTCCAATAATAATTGGACATATTCCATAACTTTTATGGAAAAAAGGTTTATTAATTAATAATTCAAATATTTAACAATTAAATATCAAAATAATTAATTAATGTAATTATTATTATATATATGTATTTTTATTTATAATAAATAACAAATACATATATTTATGGCATGTGTCAAAATCTCATTTGACGAATAATTAATGTGTATCTAATCATATTATGTATCATATACAAATGCACAATAATTATTATCGGAAAAAATCCTTTAATGCATGTGTTATCGTTTAACCGATTAAACGACCTGAATTAACTCACTTAATCCAGTGAAGTATAATGAATAATCTGTATTATTCATATTGTGTTGCCCAAGTGCTCAACGAGTACACTTCATATTGTGTGACTCTCTAAGTTTAGGTTAATTCGTCACGAAATCAAATTTCGTGTCCATAATTCACTCATTCATGAATTATGACGACCGCAAATAATCTCGCTAAACTATGAAAGCCGAGGTCATTGCATACGTATAATCCATTTGTCACAGGCTATCTGTATTACACCTGGGATATAGATGAAAACGTCAAATCCGTTCGGTATAATACAATCGACTTTTAATTTTACGATCTCTAAATAACACTCAGAACTGATTTCCGAAGTTATACTACGGCCATGGATTTACTAGATCGTAAACACGTGATGATGCCTATGCCATGTACACATGATTGACGGATCTTGTCTTGATACACACTGGATATCATGAGCATCAGTCCACACCCAATGAACAGGCAAAAGTCTGATCATGAATAGATCGTTGACGTGACTGCCATCAAAGTTTAGAGGATAACTCATATATCCCATTGTGGTATCTCAAGAACAAAGACCACTATGCTCGCTCAACTCGAGAAGGTTCCTATTGACGTTGGTGTACCATCTATTAGGAAACCTTCAACGAGTCGTTCAGTGACTTATCAAATAAACACCTACATATCTATACGAGTCTCCTGAGACTCATGGTTCACTGGGATAAACCATCAGACCAAGTTACGATATACGACATGTATTAGTCTCAGCGGATTTTACTAACCGACCCGTGTTAGCAAATCTTGACCAGGAACTTTATTTAAGGATATACATCTTATAGTTCGCTTCCCAATGTCAATTACAAACTACGTTGTAACTGCGCACTATATTGTAAATCATAGGGTCTTTGTCTAATGTACACGTATCACTGAACCAAATTCAGTTTCGATCTAATCGTAATTAGATATCTAATCGTAATTAGATCGAATAAGTGTATAAAAGATAAGGGTGCTATCACTAAATTAGTAATATTATGGAAAAAATAATTGCTCGTATTTATGAATCGGACATAAATACGATCCGAATTGGCACTCCGAGCACCAACCATAACAGGTATCATGTGGAGAGAGATGAATAACTTTGCCACATCTACAATTTCTAAAAATTTAAGGCATTTATAGATAATTTTCACGAAATTGTAAATAGGTCTATACTATTAGGCTCTTTCAGAAATTCTAATTTTTGAGACTCTTTTGTTATAAATTTTAAAAAATGTTCAACACGAAAATTATTCGTCTCGGAAAAAATGAGTTCAATAGTTTAGAAATCACCTCAAATGGAGTTTTTCTTCTATTTTTATAGTTGAAACAATAAAATTTTATTCAAATATAAAAAAATCGCGTAGTCAATTCTTTCGAATTTCATGATTTCCAATATGAGGAGATCCTACTTTAATATTCCCATCAATTATTCAATACTTAAAATCTTTTTCCCAATATCGTCTTATTCTTAGACCTAAATTTCAATATGAAAATCTTCCAAAATTATTCCGAAAACTCGGAATATTACAGTCAAGCTCGGAAAGAATTACTTGTATAAAACTTAGACCAAGTCTTCACGATATACTTTAAATTCTCAACCAAGTATGGAACAAGCAATGAGCAAGATTAAATTTTTCCAACTTTATCACATAATAAACTAGGTGCATGCATGTGATAATTGAACACACTAATATTAACTCAAATTCATACTACTAAGTTTACAAAATTCCAATATATGATTTTTTCCTAAGTTAATATAATACAATGTATATATTCAACTTTAACTTATGTATATATTATCAAATTTCATAATTAAAATGTGTATATCATATAACAAATAACTAAATACTTGATTTATCTAAATATGTGAATTTATGCAAATTAAATCATGTATGTTATCTTACCAAAATTAATTCAAGTATGTGAATATTCCAAGTTTGACTTGTGTTAGTGTCACGTTCGTTCAATCGTTCAAAGAATTCTTTCCAGATAACTCATAATCGTGTAGCGTTTGCTAATGCATTCGAATGAACCCTTCCAAAATGCTCATGTTCGAGTGACGCTCATCTTCGCATTCGAACGAAAATGCAGAACACTACGTGTTTCTTATCCGTTCGATGGGCGTTCGAATGCCCTTACGTAAATTACTTACGCTAAACACGATTTCAGAGGCTTTCCAATGCAAAAAATTCTTGAAACATACACACATAAAAAATGAACAACACATATATTTTGATAAGTTCTTAAGATTGTTGGTGGAATATGTTATTTATCACTTTTAACTTGCATAATTCGAGTAAAACATGTAAACCATAAATCAAATAAAAAATCTTAAAGTCTTTGAAAAATTTGTGAAATATTTTGTAGAAGATGAAAAATCTCAAATCAAGTTGAAAAATCTCTATCGTTAAGAATTTATCAGTCCCGTATGGAGCACTTAAGATATTATGGGGCATTTCAGTAGTTACTACTTATATATGTTAGATTGGCCTTAACAATAAATAAACTTATGAGCATTTTAATATGTAAAATTTGATTAAAATATACATGTTCATAGTAATTTTTAGAATATAAAAAATATATATGCACTAATATAAATGGGAGATTTCCACTTCCTCCTATTATTTTCAGTATTACGTACTTCCTAATATTTTTGTAATATCCAATTACCTTATTTATCTTTAAAAAATTAAGATTATTTTATAATTTTACCCTTGAATATTATTATAATGACATTATAATTAATGTATTATCATGTAATATAGTAACATTTATTTTCAATAATTATATATTAAAATTATAAATTATCAAAGTTATAATATTAAATTATCATGTTTGTATTATTATTTTTTTGTGTAAAAATTAGTAATGAAATTATAAATAATAAATTGACAAATTATCAATTATCATGCTAATATAATTATATCTAATTGTCTGTTTGGTACAGCTTTTAGGAGAGGCAAAATAGTTTTTTTAATTATAAAAGCATTTTTCAAAAAATTTGAGAGTGTTTGGTTATATTTTGAGTGGAGCTTCTAGGGATTAAAAATACTATTTTGTCTCTACTAGCAAAAGCTCAAAATTTGGCCTTTTGGGAGTAGAGGCTAATGATTTTTTTTTTAATCGATATAATGATAAATATATCCAATAATATTTCATTAATTCCATAATACTCTTCTCATATATAAAACCCTATGGAACAGAAAGATTAAAGTGTTGATAAAAAAATTAAAAAAATTCCCGTCAACAAAGCTATTTCTTTAGGTATGTCCATTTCTCTACAAAAAAAATATCATTTGAAAAAGAAAGTAAAAATTACCGTCATTTTATTATTTGTTGGTGTCTCTCGTTAGCTTGTTATTTCTAATTTTTAAAAATTATCATTTGAAAAAGAAAGTAAAAACCGTTGTCATCAATTGTCATTCAATATAAAGTTTGTATGTTTGAATGTTTGATTTGTCATCAAAAGCTAATGTTTGTTTGAATATTTAATTTGTCAATTCTTATTATTTCTATTTATTTTTCTATATTGAATTTTTGATTATTTTTATTTTATGTGTATGTGCATTATAACATTAGATATTTTTATTATAGAATGGAAAAGACTGTAGAGGAAAATCTTAAAAGATTAAAGACAAATTGGGATGACACTACTGTTGATGCTTTTACAAAAATTTTCATGGCAAATTCGGACAAATTTATTGAGAAATGAAACTGGCTTAGGATGGGATCCTGTAAATCAGACAATTAATGCCAACGATGAATGGTGGAATAGACAATTGCACTTTCCTCATCCACCAATAGGTTAGTTAGTTGTAGTTAATTAATTATGTTACATCTATATAAGTTTGTTTATATTTTATTATTATTTAATTATTTATTTTACCGGTAAATATTACCTAGTAGATGCCGAATATCCTCATATGAAGGGTTATTTAGGTCTTTATAAAGGTGAACGATATCATCTTCCAGATTTTCGACGTGGAAGAGGAAAAAAAGAAATTTTTAATCATGCACATTCATCCTTGAGATGCACAATTGAGAAGACTTTTTGTGTTTGGAAAAATATATGGAAATTTTCAATATTTCTTCACAATTTTATCAGAAAACATGTCTGTCAGGATCGAGAATTTCAACCTTATGATGATAAAAAAGGAATTGCTTACAACAAGTGAGAGTGATAATCGAATGGAAGAAACTGATGAATAGTATGAAAGTTCATTCAATATACATGAAATGGATCAATAACGTGATAAATTGTAACACTTCTCATGCATCGTTGAAATTTAAATTTAATTTGATCAAAATTATTTGTTTGGTAAAATTATTATTGATGTGTTTTGATTTTTAAACACCAATATATATGATTACAAAGTGTTTCAATTTCTTAAGCAATATCATGTTTGTCTAGTTGAATGATTATAAAAAAAAAAAAAAAATTATTGCATATATCTATTTTCGTAATTTTATTATATAAAAGCACTTTTAATATTATACAATCTAATAATTCAACAGAGCTTTTTTAATTGACAACCAAACACCCAACAGTTTAGTTTTTTTTTTTTTTTTTTTTTTTTTTATTTTTATTTTTATCAAAAGCTCTATTAAGAAAAGCTGAACTTCCAAAAGCTCTACTCAAGAAGCCGTACCAAACAAAGCCTAAGAGTAAAATTGAAAAAAAAATATTAATTAACTTTTAGGTTAAGGGGATAATGGTGTATTATTGAAATATTAGGGGGAAAACTTATATATTAAAAACGACAAGGGGGAAAGTGGCAATTTCCCAATATAAATTATTAAACAGTACTATTATATTCATCTTGATGGTGGACTCGTCGAACTAATTAACAAGGGGAATATTACAAATTAAAGCTTGAATCCGAGCAAAAAAAAAATTACTTGAGCATTCAATTTAAAACACCCAAACTAAAATTGATATTTACTGATACTATTTTAGCATCAGTAAGATTATATTGAACCCTAATAATTAGTTTTAATATAATTTGTTTATAATTACATGGAGTGCAAATTGAAGTACCTAGAAAATAGCAACATGTAAGATTTCGAAATCGCAAAATTATACACCCAATTACAAGAAAATCTACAATTACACATTAATGTTAAGGAATCTCATTAATGTTTGACAAAATAATATGAGCAAAAATCATTAAATTTGATTTGCTTTCCCATAATTGTTTCCAATTCATGGTAACTCAATCCCTAGCTTCTATAAATCCATATTATTATTCTTGAATTACACCATACAAACAAAGCTAGTGAAAGGGAAAAAAAGGCCATTAACGTTGAAGGTGCATTCTCTTTTTCTTTTTTTCCATTCTTATACTTTTATTTCTCTTAAATCTTTGATTGTTTGTGCTTCTTCTTTGCCTTTTCCTTTATTGTTCTTCATATTCGTTTACAGTTAGTTCTTGCCTTAGTTTCCTTTTTATTTATTCTGTTTTTATAGTTAATTCTGTTCACTGTTAGGTTTCATAATAATAAAAATTTAAAAACGAAACGAAACTGATGTGACATAACGGTATTAGTTGATTTTCTTTTGATAGACAAAAACAAATGGGACGTGGAAAGCTAACCCTAGACCTTATAGAGAAGGAGAAAGCTCGAATGATAACGTATCAAAAACGAAAGAAAGGATTAAAGAAGAAGGCTCAAGAATTCGCCACCCTTTGCGGCGTGCCGACTTGCATGATCATCTACGGTCCACGGCTTAACAACCGCCCCGCCGACGTAGAGATTTGGCCTAAAGATCACAAGGAATTCATGGAAGTTGTCAACTTGTATAGGGATAAGGCTTATTCATCCGTACGTGGAGTTAAATCACAAAATCTCTACGATTTTTTTGCTGATCGAAACAGGAAAGTTTATGAGAAGATTGTTAAAACCCGAAAGGCTAATTTTGAATCAATGTTTTCGAGTGATTTTGATGAAGAGATTAACAATTTGTCTGTGCATCAATTGAAGGAAATGCTTATTGGGTTTGATAATAACATTGATGTTGCTACTAGGAAGCTTGCTTTATTGAAAGGGCATCATCAAAATTTTGGTACTCAAGTTTTGTTTCAGCAGCAGCCGCAACCATTAGCTGCATGTTCACATCAAATGAACATGCAATTGGGTCCTTATAATCATCATCATCATCATAATGCTCTTCAAATGGTTCCTTTTGATTTCAATCAGGTCGATAATCAATTGATGGCGATGATGTTGATGAACGGTGGAGATCAAATTCATCAAATGGGTAGTACTGCTTCCTCTTACAATCATCCTATGCAACATGCTATGTATAATTATGATCCAATGGGTGCAATGATTGAGAATCGTGTGATGATGAACAATCTTATGATGATGAATCAGTTTCCTGCTCTTCCAAGCATTGCTTCTCAAGTTCATGGCTCTCAATTTAATGGATTTTATGGTGATAACATCAATGAGTTTCATTCTTAACAGAGAAACGTTGTAGATATGGTGTTCAAGGTTAATTAGATTTATATATTATTTAATTTATGGACAATTAATGGTTTAATAAAGTTTAGCAATGACTCTTCTTGGGTTTGTTTTAGTATTTTAATACAAGATTTGGATGATATTATTTATTTAATTTTTTACTATATTTATATTGTGATATTTATTTTGTTGTAGTTATGGAACTTACATGGATAAACTTTGTGTGAATTCCTTCTGATTTCTCTATCTTTTGAATGAGAGGTTAATGTTATTTATGAAATAATGCCATCTAGTTCTTATAAATAACTATTTATGTATATGATTTATGAACTGCAAATTCTTTCGCATAAAATGAAAATGAATAATGCGAAACGACTGCCCCAAAACATAGTTAGGCTTATTCAATAAATATAACAAAGCAAAACCTGTTGGTATTTTGTGTCTTGACGTGTTCCATCACATATCAAGTTTAATTGAGTTGTAACTGTTGTATCGAATTTATTAGACAACTTCAGATTTAACGTATGAGTTTGAAGGACTTTTGAAAGATTTTTTGAAGGGTTTAAACCAACTTTCCAGAGGGTGTACGTTTGAAGCATGCACAAGTTTTTTGTTAGGGTTTTTGTCCTAAGAGTTAAATGTATTATGTAAATGTTGAAATGAATAAAGATGACGTATTTTTACATTCAACTATTTATTTAAATTTTACAAATTATAAATTGTAAGAAATAACTTAAATTATTTATGCAATCTCAAACTTAGTGAGAGTAAATAAAGTTGATACTCTATTTACCGTATATCTAGAGTTGCGCTCTATTTAATAATTGATATGATTATTAGGGGTGGCAATTTGGGTCAGGATTCGTTTATTCGTTCGATTCGATTCGCCTTAAAGCGAATACGGGTTTGAAAAAATGGATTCGTTTAATAAATGGGTCAATTCGATTCGATTCGTTTATTAAACGAATCGAATACGAATTTAAGGTCATTAATTCGTTTATTCGTTTAGGATTCGTTTTATTATTTTTATTTACCTTTTTTTTGTTAATTTTCAATTAAGATTCGAGAAATTATAGCTAATTATCATAGAAAAAAATAATATTTTTCATATTTGGTGAGATATTTTTAGTAAATATATTAATTATATATTTCATATGTATATATTTATGAAGAATTAATATAAATCAAGTGTTGTAAATTATTTTATTAAATAATATCATTGACTAAACGAATAAACGAATATTCGTATTCGATTCGTTTATTAAACGAATCGAATACGAATCATGATATTAGGATTCGTTTAATAAACGAATCGAATACGAATCCATCACATTTGGATTCGATTCGTTTAGGATTCGATACAAATTCGATTCGTTGATTCGTTTTGACACCCCTAATGATTATGAACTCCTAAATCATTTATGAAGCAACATATAAATGGAGTTGGCTTGTATAATATGATTATACAGGATTAGACCTTGATAGAGATGAATTTTTTAGAAGTTTTGTTAGATAAAGAAATTCATATCTATCTAAATGATGATCATATATGTGTTGATCTCAATCCTGAGTGTTATACGAACTCGTACATGTTAGATTGTGTCTTTTTATTAACAAGGGTGAGATTGGTATGGATTCCGATCAATAACTTCGTAATTTGGAGACAATTTAATATTTAGTTGGGAATATTCAACACAATATCAGAATTCAATCCTTATAAAGAAGTATGTATTTTCTTTAAATATTGATTTGGTAGTTAAACAATAAGAGCACTTATATTCCTATTACTTTAACGGAAATAAATATTTATAATTTGTATGAATATATATTTTTCATTAGATAATCCATGGTATTAAATGATATAATGACATGATCTTCTTAGAATAAACTGTTTGAAAGACGATTAATTTGCACGTAACCCTAAGAACCTTGTGTCAACATTTTGTTAAAAAATAAAGGAAAAACCCACCTTGAGGCCCCTGTACTCTCAATGTTTTTTACATTGTACCCATATACTAAATTTTCTACACATTACACCCCTGTACTCTCAATGTTTTTTACATTGCACCCCTGTACTAAATTTTCTACACATTGCACCCCTGCACTCTCAAAAAATTGACATTTCACCCTTATTTTAACGGCAAGTTAACAGAGTTGAGAAATATTCTGATATCACCCACCCTTATTTGTGTCATATCTGTCTGGTTTAGGAAGAAACACCTATGCTAAAAAGAGAAGAGCTAAAAAAATGGGTGTTAGCTATAAATGTGCACGAATGACATATAATACTCGTTGTCGTTCTTTAGGAATGATGTCTGATAACCGTGAAGCATCTTTGTTTGTTTTTTGTTGTTCATTAATAACACTCCAAGATCGTAGTTTTGATCTAATTTTTGCAATAAATTAGTTGGATTTTTGAATGTATCAGAAGGAGCAGAATATTTATGCGCTCTAACATATAGTTATGTGCCCTAGCATAACTTCAAAGTAAAAAATTTTGCTCGGTCCAATCCGAAATAAGGGTGGGTGATGTCAGAATATTTCTCAACTCTGTTAACTTGCCGTTAAAAAAGGGTGGAATGTCAATTTTTTGAGAGTGCAGGGGTGCAATGTGTATAAAATTTAGTACATGGGTGCAATGTAAAAAACATTGAGAATACAGAGGTGCAATGTGTAGAAAATTTAGTACAGGGGTGTAATGTAAAAAACATTGAGAGTACAAGAGCCTTAATGTGGGTTTTTCCAAAAATAAAACCCTTTAAAGATCAAAACTCTTTCGAGTTATACTCTCAATAAATCTGTTCTTGAAACTCCTTCTTTATTTCTTATCAGAACCTTGCTAGCTATTTAGGGACGCGACAAAGATCGCTAATTTTGATAAGTCTAGCTTGTTAATGGTTCAGTCAAGAACCAAGAGAGATTTCACTATCACGCACACTTGGGTGTTAAACACCAATGACTATTTTTTATTCAAAATTCTCTATCAAAATAACAAGCTAAATGTACCTTTAAAAAAGCCCTTGTAAAATCCAAAGTTAATTAAACTCAAATACTTAAAAGAATTCATAATTGAAGTAATAAGACTAAATTCTAAGCTAATTAAGACTTAAATTTTCGTGCATGGACTTTTAAAATAACATTAGTGTTCAGCCCAATACTTAAACATAACATAA
Source organism: Zanthoxylum bungeanum (assembly GCA_019454045.1). Taxonomy (NCBI): domain Eukaryota; kingdom Viridiplantae; phylum Streptophyta; class Magnoliopsida; order Sapindales; family Rutaceae; genus Zanthoxylum; species Zanthoxylum bungeanum. The sequence goes on along the minus strand of SKCR01027384.1, from coordinate 12,843 downwards.
AATTAAAACATATAACCTAAAGCTGTAAGGATTTATTGTGATCGATTTTTGACCAGGCATGAGTCTGAATCTATCTTTGACTTAAATTACAAAGTTGTTTATTTTTGCGTCCTTTTTTCGAACACTATTTGAATTACCAAAATCGGATATCATATAAGAAAGTTATGACCAAAATATGAAAAATGTACAAATTCATAGGGGGTTTGAGTGTTTCTTCTTCAATTTTGTGTTTGATCTTCAAATAACCGAGTCGGATAAATATAACTCGAAATCTAGTCTGTGAGTACTATGAATTTATCATATAATTATATATTCAAAATGATGTTAGGGTGAATGAGAAATGTACTCTCAAAATCATGAAGTTAGAAAATTAAAGGGAAAGTTACATGTCCCACAAAGGAAGGAAAAATAAGGCTAAAAGGATTTTACATATAGTTATTCAATAATAGTTGAATAAGAATATAAGGATAACTTATACGAATGTCTGCATTTATCGAGCCAGATTTGTTACTATTTGTTTCAAATTAAATAATACCATTATACATAAAAGATTAAAAGCTCTATGTCTATAAATTGGTTTACTTCTTTCCTTAGAAGTTTAAGAACAAAGAGCACACAATGCAGCAACTCTACTCGTTTCTTCATTTTTGATGTGCTTCGTGTTGTCATCTTCTTGGTTGTGTATAAAAGAGTTCAGATATATTGGGAAATTTATTGGCATATTTTTGTTGTTATTTTGACTATAAAAATAGCAAACAAATTCCGATTGAGCTTGATCTGTTGGAAATGTTTTTCGAAGATAAAAAATTCTCATGTTAAATATCTTTCGAAATTTGTACTAGATGAGCCTCAAAAATACAAATTATCGAATGAGTAATGATTCTCTCCATACAAAATTCACAATTGATTATTTTCAAAAATCACAAAATTACCAAATTGACACTAAGTAAGTTGAAGTTTGAACAAGTTGGTTGGTAACAATGAAGCAACCTTTTGCCTAACTTTATACTTGTATAATCATGAGTTAATGTTTCCCATTAACTGCAGATAATTCAACAGCCGTTTGATGATCATCTACGGCAACTTCCAAAGACTCATGACCCGCTGCTTGATCCGTCTTCTTCTTCTTCTCCACCTCTTTGCTTTTCCCCCATATCACCGCATACAACCCAATTATTATAAAAATGGTCCCTATTAGGCTGCAATGCAAAAAATAAAGATTATTTGTCCTGAGTTCGAATCCAGAGAGTGCATTTCTTGTAAGAGGATGAGACAACCGGGGATTTTACTTGCTCCGCTTAATCTCGGAAAAGGTAATTTGATGGTGGGATTTCCAACGATTTGAGGAAAAAAAAAGGTTTATATTGAAAAAGGAACCAAATTAAATATATATATATATATAAGATCAGAAAATTAACCTTCCCACATGCAGTTTCTCGTCCAAGCACAAAGATCCAACCACGGCCACATATACAAGAACAAGTGGGCTAAAGCTTGATACAAACAATGGCCCCATTTTATGCACATACCATGACAAAATTGCTACTGTCCCGGCAGTGGCAAAGATTCCCTTGAATCATAAATAACAGAAACTCAGTGCAAAATAAATCTCTTTCACATCAAAATTATAGAGAATTTAGTGTCATTTTGTAACTATGATTTATAAATAAAATTTTAAACAAAACTAGTAAAGGTGTAGAAGGCTTTTTTCCGAAATTATCCCTGACGTGGCGTCGTGTTTTTGGCCATGAATGACATCTTCTCTCTTAGTGCGACTTGAACCTTATATCTAGACTCAAAATAACTATATGACTTTTAATACAAGGTTCAAATCGCACCAAAAACACGACGCGATAGCATAGACAAATTCGTGCAACCCTAATGTACCCTAGAGCGAACAGAAGTCTTCCACAAGTAATTAAAAGTTATTCCTTCGACTATTTACCGAACACTCTATCGCCACAGCTCTCCAACAATAATACTAAATATGGACCATTAGTATATATTGATATTTAAAATGAAAAATAAAAGAAACCATTACCGAATAAGCAACGATAAGAAGCCTCATGTTCCAACCCAGCTTCCATGCAGACGAGTCTCTCTCAAAACAAATAGCATAAATTGTTGCTTGTATTGCTGACGTGCTGCACATCAAAGCAGTACTAGAAAATTTGCAAGGGTATCTCTCACTCATCTTGGCCTAATATACGATTAGTTGAAACCAAGACGATTAATTAATAATTCTGTTGTACAGGCATCCGCATATTTTAAAATAACGTCACGCTATAATATACGAATGACTCTTAGAATGATAATTAATTACCTGAATTATAAACCAAATTGAAGCGCATAAGCAACTTGTTAGAGACAATACTGAGCCCAATATTTGGTTGCCAAGTACATGATGAGATGTTGCTATTTGATTTTTATTATGTGGAGTCAAGTTTATGTTTGTTGACCAAATGCTAATTTCCCTCCCTTTGTAAAAACTGAGAATCATTGCTCCACCTACACCCAATAGAGTTCCCACAATCTTAGCAATCCCAGAAATTTTTCTGATCCCCAATCTCTCCAACCTGAAAATGAACAATAATTAATTTAGGGTCCGTTTGTTTCACAATAAATGATTTCAGAAAAACAAAAAAAAAAAAAAAAAAAAAAAACGTTTTTCTCATTACACGCCGTTTGAAAACTTACGGAAAACTTGTTAAATGTAAACTATTTTTCCAAATTCCAATAATGAAAAAGTAAAATCATTTTCCAGAAAATGACTTACAAAATACAAATCCGTAAATTATTTTACGGAATTTTTTCCTTTTGTCCAAAATTTTCATAACTCACTTCAAGGAATGTCGTCTGACTTCGAAGGATCGGGATATGCTTTGATGGATCTGGGTTCGTATCCACATCCAGGAAACAATTTCGGACCTGGATACGGGTACACTCAGTCTGAATCCGGTATACACAGACTGGATCGGGAAATCCAATTTTTTTTTTTTTTTTTTTTATCTTTTTTCAATTATATTTATATAAAATTATGGACTTCGGTCATGGAATTCTGAAACTGCGTGGATATGGATATAGAAATATGTGAATGTGGAAATCCGAATTTTTCTTATCTTTTTTAATTATATGTGGATCAAATTATGGACTCGAGTCCCAAAATTCCAATCCTGCATGGATACGGATCTGAGTATACTCGGACTGTATCTAGAAATCCTGATTTTTTATTTTTTTTTTCAATTACATTTCTATAAAATTAATAAAACCTGGGTCTTGGAATTCTGGACCTTTGTGGATATAGATCCGAGATTACCCAAATTCGAAAGTCTGATTTTTTTCAAAGATATTTGTCTCAAATTATGAACTCGTGTCCTGGAATTCCGGATCCGTGTGGATCTGGATCCAAGTATACCTGGACCGAATCTATAAATCTGGATCTGGATAATCCCGAAATAGATTCAGAATCCTGATTTTTTTCAATTAAATTTATATAAAATTAATAAAATTTTAGACTTAGTTCCCAAAATTTTGAACCCGCTTTGGATCCAAGAATACTCGGATCCAGAAATCTGGATTTTTTAAAAAAAATAAATTCAATTATAATTGTGTAAAATTTATAAAATTCTGGACTTGAATCCTGAAAATTCGAACCCGCATGAAACCGAATCCGGACATATCCAAACGGGATTCGGAAATCTGAATTTTTATGTATATTTTTCAATTATATTTTTATAAAATTAATAAAATTCTAGACAGTATCCTGAAAATATGGACCCACGTCGATCCAATCTAACTATTCTCAGATCGGATCCATAAATCCTTATTTTTTAATATTTTTCAATTATATTTGTAAAAAGTTAATAAAATTATGTTCTTTGGGTCCTAGAAATCCAAACCCGTGCCGATATGGATATACCCAGATTGGATCTAGAAATCCGTATTTTTTCTTTTTTTTTTTTTTCAATTAAATTTGTATAAAATTAATAAAATTTTCGATCCGAATCTCAGATTTTCGGACTCGCACGAATTCAAGTCCAGATTTCCTACTCAAGTTTGGAAATTTTTTTCTGACTCAGATTTCTAGATCCAAATCTTCAAGGTCTATGTGAATCTACGTCCGAAAATACATTGATTCGGATCTGTGCGAGTCTTGAGTTTCACTATCTGGGTTTGGTAATTTTTTTACTTACCTGAGTCTTCCAGGTGTATGCGGATTCAAGAGGAACCCGTTTCTGGAAATACTCGTGTTCGGATCTATTCAAGTATGGAATTTCACAACACGAGTCTGAAATTTTTTTGTGGACTCGATCTTTGGGACAATTCAGATCCAGGTCGGACCGGATATTTTTCTCTCCCTATTTCTAACCATCAGAAAATATTTCTGAAAAAATATTGAATTCTTCAAACTTCTGAAAATGTTTTTTGAAAAATATTTATAGGTTTTGGACAAACACTGGAAAATATGTTCCTTTCCAAAAATGATTTCCATTGAAAATGTTTTACTTACGAAAATCATTTTTCGTGAAAACAAACGGACCCTTAGTTGACATGTACAAATTGAAATCCTCTCCAAATCACATGGTGACTGTGAGAAGTCTCGTATACAAGCTCATGTTTTTTTATTTGTACAAAGCAAAAAATGAAAAAAGAAGTAAGAAAATATTTAGTTCTTAGTAATTTTTATTAAATAAAATGGAGGGGGTTTAAGTATTTGAAAATATAAATGAAAGAGCGTCACTTTCTTTTCTTACTACCTCGTCCCTACTAAAATTTGAATGCTGCATTTCGTCGCTAACGCTTGAGAAGGGTGCAAATTGAAGCTATTCAATTGATATTTTAAATGGTCATATATTCATATTTTCTATTAATAATGTGTTTTTTGTTTAACATTTTGACGTCAGAGACAAAATAGGAATTAGAGATGTCATATCCGTACCTAATCTGTTCAATTATTAGGTACTAAAATTTTAAATATATCTGGCCCAAATATATTAAACTTATAAGTCCCGTTCAATATTCGTTCACATAAAGATTTTTATTTTCCATATACAGAGATGTCAATACACCTCTATCTGTCCAATGAACAGGTATATACAATTCTATCGATATCCTGCACTAACATATTGGGCACCCACGTACTCTCATCTACATGGAGATTTTTGTCATCTCTATACCATAGTGGTAAAAAATATATAACCAAGGGACAAAATAGTCAATCTCTCTTTATAAAAAAAGGGTTGGGTTATTTTAAGTTAAACTTTTGACTTAAATTTTTTATAGAAAAATCTCAATCATTGATATTATGCAATCGATGAAATAACATTATTAAATGCTATTTTGATTTTTAATTTATACCACTATATTGCATGAGATCAATGATATGAAACTTTAAGTTCAAATAGTCTCAGCCATAAAAAAAAATAGTATTCACTAAAATTAAATGTTGAAAAAATAGCTTATGATATGTTATTTTGTAACATAATTTTAAGTAGAACCCATTTAATTGGTCCTTCAACAGTTTCCTCGGGCAGAGTCAATTGGTCATTCTCAATTGGTTCAAAACTCTGAATTTCGACCAGGAAGTATGCTACTATTTGTCATTTCCTCGATGTCTTTGGTGCATAGCGGATGTCATATATTAACAGCATTATTGCCTACTTTGTGAGTTTTTCTGACAGGTCTGGCTTCTACAGCACATGTCTGACCAGACAATTGGTCACCACAACTATGGTGTGGAATTCATAGTAGTGTTGCAGCTTCTTCTTTGTCGTTGCTAAAGGTTAGTACCATCTTTTCAGTCATGTTGTACCGAGTCTCTGCGTCTGAAGGTATCTTACTTGTGTAATATACATTTTGTTACTTCTTAAACTCTTCTTTGACTAACACCGCGCTCACTGCTATTTCATAAAAAGCCAGGTACAGATATTGATCTTCCCTCTTTGCTGGTACTGCGAACGAGGGGATCTTGTTCATGTATGTCTTGATTTCTTTAAAGGCTTGACTCTGTTCCTATCCTCATGCAAATGTCTTTGATTGTTTGATGCTATTGAAGAAATGTTTGCACTTGTCAGACATTTTGGATACGAACTGACTCGGGATCGCTATTTTTCCCGCTAGGCTCTGAATTTCACGGAACCCCCACAGCTCCTCAATTTTTGATATGATCTTGAGCTGAATTGGGCTAGCCTCGATCCATCTCCTACTCAAAATGTGGCCTAGGAACTGCCCTGTTGAAAGCTTGAATGCACATTTCAGGGGATTAAGCTTCATTTTATGCCTCTTGAATATGGCGAAGTACTCCTCCGTGTCTTGGATGTGGTGAGAGGCTGCCTTACTCTTGATTACCATATCCTCTATGTAAGCTTCAATCGTTCGCCCAATCAGACCCTGGAACATCTATTTGATCATCATCTGATAAGTAGCTCCTGCATTTTTCAACCCAAATGGTATCACTTTATAGCAGAACAACCTCTTTCGGTGATGAAAACAGTGTGTATCCTATCTTTCTCATTCATATGGATCTAGTTGTATCCCGAGTACACATCTAAGAAGCTCATTATCTTATACCTTGTGGTTGCGTCTACCAGCTGGTCTATCTTTGGTAGATGGTAGTTATCCTTCAGGCAGACCTTGTTAAGGTTGGTGAAGTCGATGCAGACTCTCCACTTCCAATTCTTTTTTTTTTTCACCATTACCACATTAAATACTCATTCAGGGTATTGACAAGGTTCAATGGCTCATACTTCCAAGAGTTTGTCCACCTCTTCATTGATGATCATATTCCTCTCAGGGGCGAATCGCCTCTGTTTCTGCTTGTCTGGCGAGAATTTTGGATCAATATTAAGACAATGAGCTGCCTCGGTTGGATCCACCCATGTCATGTCTTTATGTGTCATGTGAATACATATTTATTCCTCTTAAGCATCTTCAATATCTCATTCTTCTCCTTGGCTGATAATAAGGCTTCTGCTAGTACATTTTCTCTGGCTCTGCTTCGTCTAAAATCACCTCCTTCAGACTATCAATGGTAATTTTCGGCATGTCTGGCTCATCCTCCAGGTGCTTCAGGTAAGCTGGTAGGTAGTGCTGTAATTGATATTTTTCAACCTCTGTTGGCCCTATGGCTCCGCCGAACCTATGTATCTCTCCTTCTGATATCTTGTGTACTCCCTGGAGCTCACATTGTAGCATCAGCTAGCCTGGGAGTATGGGTGGCAATTTGGGTCAGGATTCGTTTATTCGATTCGCTTTAAAGCGAATACGGGTTTGGAAAATTGGATTCGTTTAATAAATGGGTCAATTCGATTCGATTCGAAACGAATCGAATCTGAATTTGAGCTTGTCAATTCATTTATTAGTTTAGAATTCGTTTATTAAACGAATCATAAACGAATCGAATCCGAATCGAATTCGTTTAATATCCGTTTAATTAAATTATAAATTTATCCTTTATTTTTTGAATATAAGTGTTTAACACTAAGGTTTTTTAGTAATTACCCATTTAACCTAATATATTAGTATATAATAAAAACTAAACCTAAAACAAATTCTTCATTCATCATGTTGGGGTTTTAAGGGGGAATATCGGTAACGCAGCGGAATAGTGGAAAATCAAAATTTTCCGATTTCAAAATTTTTCTCGGATCAATTAAATAAACTTATTTATTTAATTATCCAATTATCAAATTCTGAAAAATTACACAAGAGATCAAATTTCTTGGTAATTACCGAATTGCCCCAAAACTTTGTAAATTGATTATTTTAGCCCAAATATTATCAAATATAATTTTGGATGATTCTAAATCATTTCTAAAATGTTTTTCAACACATCTAATGCATCAAAATCAGATTTCACACAAATCCCCAATTTTTCTGAAATTGCCGAGAGACCCATAAATTTTCAATTAATTACGATTTGGTCCTTTTTGTTCAAAACAAGCCAAGATCAAATCCAATCAACCTAAAATTTTACATGCATCATATTCATACCATAATACATCACATATATGAAAAGCCCCAAATTTGGAGTGGGTTATGAACCCTACTTTTTCAATTTCATCAAATTGTCCAATTTCACCAAATTTACAAAATCTAACACTTTAATACATTCAGTACTTCACCAATCAAGCCTCACCACTTTGAAATAACTCTAGAACAATTCTAGGTCACCAAGGAGTGGCTTACTAACTCTAGAATGGCAACTTTGATTTTCAAAGAATCAAAAGTAAGCCTTTAAAACCATTTCAAGGCTACTTACATACACACATCTTTCATTCAAATTCACAACAATTAAAACACAAACTATAAGTAGAGAGACAACATCAAAGCAACACAAGATGAATCTAAGCATGTTAGAAATATTTTTCATGTTGGAAGATTTGAAAGAAAACTTACAAAACCTTAAGATTTCCAAGCTTTTCCTTCTTTTCTTCAAACTTTTCTCTCAACTACTTTTGTGTTTCATTTTGTGACTTATGAATCCTTAAACCCTAAAAATGAAACAAAACAATATATACTCACCCAAATCAAGCCATTGGCCGAAATTGTAGTAAGAAAAAATATCTAGATATTTTTCATTTGTTTCATTTAAAGCTTACTTTAATCAACTTGCAATTTGATCATTACATCTTTAATGAAAATTCAACAAGTCAACAAAAGCAACTTAAAAATATAACAATTATATTTATATAGGTATATGGCCAAAAATTGATAAAAAATAAAGGAAAAAATATTTCAATTTTAACAATTTAAAATAAATATCCAAGGAAGTCAAATCCAATTTGACTACCATTTCCTTTACTTTAAAATCAATAATAAACACTTATAATCATTTCCTAATTTTATCATTTGGTGAGATATTTATATTTTAATTATATTAATCATTTAACAATTAAATAATTAATTAATTAATTAAATACAAATATCTCAAATACATGTATTATATTTACTTTAAATATCTCAAATACATATATTAATGATATATGTCAAATACCTTTATTTGACAATTTATTAATGTGTATTTAATAATATCATATAAGTGTGGAGGATGTCTCATACATCCACAGTTGTATCTCAAGTCGAATGACCATTATGCTACTCAACCCGAGAATATTCTTATTGACGTTGGTGTACCATCCATTAAGAATCTTCGGTGAGTCGTTCAGTGTTTATCCACTATAAACACCTACACGTTTATACGAGTCTCCCTAGACTCATGGTTCATTGGGATAAACCATCGGACCAAGTCTCGATATACGATATGTACTGGTCTCAACAGATTTGACTAACGGACTCGTGTTAGTGAATCTTGACCATGAACTATATTTGATAATATACATTTAGCAGTGACACTTCCCAATGTCAATTACAAACTAGCTTTGTAACTGTGTACTGCATTATATATTATCGGACCTTTGTCTAATATATACATATCACTAAACAACATTTAGTTTCAATCTAATCGTAATCAGATCGAATACGTATATAAAAACAAGAGGTGCAACCATAAATAAGTAATATTATGGAAAATGGGATGTTCGTATTCATGAATCAGACATAAATACGGTCCGGATTGGCGCTATGAGCACCAACCCCAACACATCAAACCTAAAACAACTGCCGCCGACTCTCATCTCCTTCTTCATCAAATGAATTCAAGTTTCCAAACCTTATTCTAGGAACTCGTGTGTTCTTTTTTTACCTTATAGGCACCTCTGCTTGTGCAAGCAATGTGAAGCTTTTCTTGCTTCTTGTCATATCTGTAAATCTGCTAAGAAATCAACCATGGAGGTCTTTCGGTTCTAACAAGAAAAAAAAAAAAAAACCTTAGTTGAAAACACACACGGGATGATCTCTCTCAAATCTCATTATACTAGTATGATTCTGGTATTTATTTCTAACTTTCTTAGTTTTTACTTTGAGTACTCTTTATGCTTCTACATATTTTTTTGGGTACTCTTTTATCTTATTTTTGTTCTATTTTTTGGTCGATTATCATTTTCAAATATTTGGGTATTTAAGTTCCTCTTCTTCTAAGGCGAGCAACGAAAACTCCTGCCAATGAGAAAACAAAAGCCACCCCAATTTTACAAGAAGAGGCTTAATATCTCTTCTCTCACCCAGCTTCATAATTCCGAAATAATATTTACAGCTTATTCACCAATCAACATTATGAGTGGGTTCACAGTTAGATTGATCTCTGATTTAAACTATTTTTTATTATAGATTCATATTAAATAGTTTTTGATTTGATTATTAAAATAATTTACAAAAAAATGGAGAGCAACGAAAGTGATATGGTGTATACAGTTGAAGACTCTCCAAGCATTGGAATGGAAGAAGATATGGAAAAAAATTCTCTCGGTCAAAATATGTTTTGAAGATTTTAATTATTATTATGTAATTGATGTAATTTGAAATTTAGAGCTAAATATAAGGATTTGTACTCTATCATAATGAATTTGCTAATATTTTGTATTTAATTTTATGTAAACGAATCAAATCGAATTCAGTATTCGTTTATTAAACGAATATTGAATTCGATTCGATTCGTTTAAATTTATGTAAACGAATAAACGAATCGAATATGAATATTCGTTTATTAAACGAATCGAATTCGAATCCTAATATCAGAATTCGTATAATAAACGAATCGAATTCGAATTTAGTATATTATGATTCGATTCGTTTGGTATTCGACACGAATTCGATTCGTTTTGATACCCCTACCTGGGAGGGGTTGCCTTTGATATCAATAGTATATAGCCCATTTAGGGATTGACACCTCATTACTTGGTGTAGGGTTGACACTACAACCTTTACTGCATGGATCCACATCTGACCCATGATCACATTAACAGGGGATGTTGTGTTGATGATCAGAAACTTGACTGGTACTACCCTATCCACGGTGTATACCAGCAATATTATTGTTCCCAGTGGCCTTACTTTTGCATTATTTAGTGCGAACACGGGGCTTCTGAGTGGGGAAATGAGGTTCAGGTCTATCCCCATCTGTTGGAATACTTCCCAAAAGATGATGTCTGAACTGCTACCTCCGTCTACCATGACACATGACACCATTGCATATGTTATGTGCAGTCTGAATATTAGATGGTCTGAATGCATTGGTCTCAACATGCCCATGTCTCTATCTTTGAATAAGATTGGTGCTAAGTATATGGATGGCTCTGCTCCTACTCCTAGTTCTCATTCGTTCTCCCCTCTCTATGGTCTGGTGCTTCATCCTGCGTTATTTCCCGTGACCCTCCTCGAGTTTGTCTATCCTTATACATGAGACGTGGGCTAGCCCCCATTTATCTCATGAGGCATACTTGACACTGCTTCAAATCTTTGCTGGATATTTCTTTGGTCTTGGTGTTGCTGGTAGTTGACTACCCAGGATAGAGCCTCGGTTTCCAGCCGGCTCTTTCCTTTCAGATATTCCAATAGCTTGTCTTTTTTCATGATTGTTTTCAGCTTTCGGTACAGGTTCTTATATCTGGCAGTCCTGATATTCCACTTGCACTCTGATCGGCTGGGGCTCCATTTACAGGCCCTGATTTTTCACTTTGTCAAATGTTTTCTCCTTTGGTTGGGTAGATTTGCTCATTTAATAGGTTGAACTCCTATAATATCACATCATCTTCCCACATTTGTCGTTTGGGCTCTGATTCATACATTTCCCTTTTCCTCATGGCCTCCTGAGGTTTTTGACTTGTTTTCGACTTCCTTGTGATTTCCTTTTTCTCAAGTTTTGACATTGTCCATTGCTGGTTAGGCTGTCGCGACCTTGATCTGCCACTGTGATTATCGTGGCCTGAGACATCCTGGTTTTATTTTCCTCTCTTTTTACAGGCCCCTTGTTCTGGTTCGTACATCTGAAATGTCGTAATGAGGTACCTTCAAGAACTCATCATGAATATAAGACCCACTAATAAGCCCTCTAATGAAGAAAGTTGATGCTAACTTCAAATCTAGTTTGTTGACATTGTTCATCTTGTCAACGAACCTCTGTAAGTTGTGTTTGGGAGGCTCATCATATCTCTGCTCTAGCTGTAGGTTAACTATAGTAACTTCAGTGAGATGGTTTCCATGGTACTACTCAATGAATCACCGCCCCAAACCTTCAAATCTCTATATGGATCTCTTTGGAAATTGTAGGAACCAAGAGAGAGTGTTGCCAGTGAGAGTGGTGACGATCAACTTGCACATCACAACCTCGTTTGTGGTTTCCAGCGTGAGCCTTTGTCAAAACTGAACCACATGAGTAACTGAGTCTGATTTCCCAGTGTATTTTTCGAAATTAGGTGGGGTGCAGTCTCAGGGTTTTGGCTCTTCCTCGATCCACTCCAGATATGGTGATGAGGACATCTTTCTGATTTCTAGGTTAGCGAGATTTATCGGGTCTGCACCTGAATCCTCCCGATCATCTTTGTTATCGCCACCACCAGTTACTCTTCGTTCATGCAAATATTTTTTCTGTTACAACTCATATCCAGACCTTTGCCTCTCTTTATGTTCCACATCTCTCCACGTCCGGTCCTGACTCCCTAAACCCTCCGCATCAGAATCTGCATCATCAAGCCTGATGGGGCTCTTTCCCTAGGGTCTTTCATCGTGGCTCTCCTCCGGCCGCCCCTCCTCATGGAGATCTTCGAAAATGACTTCTTCCTTCCCCTTCCCTTTTTCTTTACTGGGGCTAACTCCTGGATCTGGACTTTGAGGCCTAGTTTTCTTATTGTATGACTGTAATTGTTCCTGGAACTGCTTTCTCATGACTTGCATCTGGTCCTCCATCTGCTTCATCATCTCATTCCTGATTATCGAGATGTCCATCGT